>VZSU01000040.1:422774-515348 GCA_013398715.1 Nesospiza acunhae
CACTGGCTCCCCCCGCAGGAGCGCGCGCCAGCAGCTCGGCCACACTGCCCACCTCGGTCCCGGAGAATCCCTCCCTCTTCTCCACAGAGAACAGGCAGAGGGCCCGACAAGCCAGCCCGGCGCCGGGCATCGATTCCCCTCGAGAACGGCAGCGGGTCCGCATTTCCTCCGCACCGCCCGCCCCCCTCTGGCTTTCATCTCCCGGCCGGCGAAGGGAGCCATGGCGGCCTTTGCCTACCTGCAGTGCGTGGGGCCCGGCCGGCCCAACCCTCCCCGGGACCCCCAAGGTCCGAGGCCTCGATGCGCCCCGCGGGGCTCCGCGCTGCCCGCGCCGCGGGCTCGCTCGCTCTATCGCTCGAACAATGGGGTCAGGACCACGCTGGGAGGGGCGCAGGGAGAACCGGGGTGGCCGCAGCTCCGCTCCGCCGCCGACTCTTAAGTCCTGGCGACCGCCGCCATCACGCCGCCGCTCCGTTCAGCCTCCCCCTCCCGCGGTCGGATGGAAACCCCGGGCGTGATGTCAGCCCTGCGCCCTGGGACCGACCGGCAGCGGGAGGAGGAGCTTCGGGCGGGGGCGATGAGCAGCAGCCCGCCGCCGGGCCTCGCACGGTACCGGGGAAGCCGTGCGGTCGCTCTGGGAGCTGGCGGACTCGCTGCAGCTCCCGCCCGCCATCCGCCCTTACCTCCCTTCTGCCTAGCGCTGGGAATACTCCCATCCCGGTGTGCGGGCGCAGGGCGCTGCCCGAGGAGCGCCATGAGCTGAGCGCTGCGGCCGCAGCCCGGAGCGGGTCGCCTGATGGTGCGCTGCGCGGCGCACGGGTTTGTTTGCGGTTTTCGGTGTAAAATCACGGCCCGACGACAAATGCAACCGCGTTTCTCACTTCACGTGGTCACAAACGGTGATGAAGCATGCTTAAGGAGGTTTGGACTGTTCCCTGGCAGGGAGCTGGCCTTCCTCCTTGAATCCAAATATCTACACTCTGTCCTTGCCAGTGATCAGCATGGTTTAACGAGACGCATGGTCGTTATTGGAAAAAACCGAACAACTCAACCCCGAAAAAAACAACACATGTTATAAATTATCAAATCGAGACCCACACTTTTAAGAAAATTTAGCAATGATTTATTAAATTGTCAGCGAAACAGAATTTCGATCGGCAAAAACCACCACAGCCAAGGGCAGCGTCGAGCCCGGGATCGACGCTGGGTGAACACACGGACTTGACCCCCGAATTCTGAGTCTCCCCTGCTCACAAATGCTGTTTTGCGCAGCGAGTTATTATACAGTTTATTCCGCCTGAGGCAGAGATGACCGAATGTTCCTTGGTGCCCCTTCACATGCAGAACCGGGGCTATGCATGTGCAGAGTTAGACAAAAGTCCAATCCAGGCGTCTAGAAGTTGTCAGAGAACTCCGGAGAAGCCGGCATTCACATGTAACAAAGAGGGTGGCGCCGGTGATCACCGTGGTAGATGCAATCTCCTAGGTGAAAATCACTCTTGAGTGGTCCTGGCATCCCAGGGAAGTGGGTGATCATCACCCAGGAAGGTTCCATTCTTACGTTAAAGAACCTGATATTAACCTCCTCAGGGAACTGGATGAATAAGACACTGCTCCCGGCTGGGGTGGTCAAAAGACATAGTTTGGATCTTACAATATTTTATACATTAATAGCATGAATTATCTCTATCATATACTACAACACACAAGCAAAAAAGTATTTTGTGTGTCCAAATGTTCCCAGAGTGAGTGGCAAAGGAAAGTAGCAGCTGAGTGAGAGAGTGCTGTAAAAAACAGCATGGCGCTGGAAAGTGGAATGAGCTCACCTGCCTTCTTCCCCATGAAAGCACACCTGCGCTGTAAGGCTCTGTCACTCTGCAAGAGGATTGTGGGGACATTATTGACTGACATCTAGCACCAGACCTTTGAACACCCTGCAAGGGTGAAAGCGGTCAGATCAGCACAGAAACAGTTCTATCATCAGTGAAGGAGATCTTGAAGGAAGCTACTCACCCTGTGGGTATATGAGAGGAAGATAGTCACAGCAGCTGTCAAATTAATTCAGTCTTGAAGAGTTGTGTTGGCTTGAACCCAGATGTGAGCCACAGTCACTCAGCTGGAGGCCTTAACTCATGGTTACTCTTCCAGGGTGAGCAAAGCTGGCTGCCTTGGTGCTCAGTGATGTGTGGGACAGCTGTTGCACACACCACCCTGCAGCTGAGTTGGTTAGGTTTCCTGGAGCCTACCAAGGAACCTTCAGTGCACCAAGCATGATGTGGTGTTGGCTGTCACACTCAGTTTCCTGTCTGAAGAGCTGCAGAGGACAGATGAGGCATATACACTGGCTCAGTTCTCAAGCACCGTATAGGAGATTACGACAAAATCTCAGTGATGGACGGCAGAGAAAAAATTTTCCCTCTGGAGTTAAGAAAGATGCATTTAGGAATTGCTTGGACAAGAAAACAGCTTGAAAGTTTACAGCAAGGGATAATTATACTACGTTCCTTACTGAAGCACTGAAATTTGCCTAAGTCATCTTAACAGAGAATATTTTCTGATAAGAGTGCTGCAAAGAGGAATGGACTCAAGTTTAAATTGAAGAGTGTCAAAATAAAAATAACTTTTAAATTAAGGTAAATTTTAAAAAAATACCTAACCCCTTCCCATGGGCACATGGTTGTTTAGCCATCCCCAAGGGAGCAGCGCCCTATCACCTATCCCACCATCCTTCTTTTCCCCTCAGTTTTATATACTGAGCATGACACCATATGGTCTGACCCTGTCGTCATTTGGGCTCAACTATCCTGGCTTCCACTCCTTGTACACCTCCAGCCTCCGCACTGGTGGGATGGGATGAGGAGCATGAAAAGCACTGACTCTGCATAACCCCTGCTCAGCAGTAATTAAAACATACTTGTTTTATTGTGCTGTTTCCAGCACAAATCCAAAACATAGCCCCATTCCAGCTATTGTAAATAAAACTAATTTTATCCCAGCCAAAAGTAGCACACCTACATGTTTGTGGTATTTTACTTAATAATCTTCTTGGGTTTTTCAGTTTTCTTTACCCTACATATGTTTAGTAGAGTTTCTCAGTTCTGAGCCTTGGAAATCCCTTTTGAAGGTATATTTTTACAATTATTTAAATAACTGGAGTCAGAACTGCTGTGATACCAACCTCATCTTCTATGAGAGCCAAAAATTAGCCACTTAACTGTCTGAACTAGGTCACCATGGAGCTGCACATGCAATGATCCCTGTGCAGTGTGATAGTAGCAGCAGTTGTTACTTAGAGTGCTTAAACATTGCCAAAACATTGTCTGGAGATCTTTCTCCACTTCCATGTGAGAGAAGGACTTTTCTTTCACTTTTCTTTCTTCATATTGCATCTTTAACCAATTCCTTCTTTCCCAGATGCCATAGTAAAGTATAGATGATAATGCTATTTTAGTAGCATTTTGTACCATAAGTAAAACTGACTTCTGGTATGCACAGCTTTCAGTCTGCATCAAGAAAGAAATACACATAATGCACAACATTTTAGGGACAGATGGACAAAGCTTTTTCTCATTACAGAAAGCTACCACCTGTGGAATAAATTAAAATTAAATATAGAATAAAGGATTAAATTGTTTTTTTGTGAAGCTGTATTGCAAGTTTCTGGCACCTCACCAGGGTGTGGGTGAGAATATTTATTGTGCCTAAGGAGTCACTGATTTATCCCACCCCAGCAGTTTGTGAGTTGGATTTTTGCTTATAGACAAGAGATAATCAATGCACTGTACAAGACAGCTGCACTGTTATGCAGTGAACAGAATCACTTTCATGTCTATGTTTTCAGATTATTTATCTTTCTAACACTGGTAGGGGATCATGGTTATCATAGTAATTTATGTTTAAGAAAGGACTTACCACTGTTCTATTCTTAACATTTAGAAATTCTGGATAAAGAAGCTTTTTCTTTTTAAAGTACTAAAGCCTTCAATACTGCATCTAGCAATTTTAGTGAGGCAAGACAGATGCAAGAAATAGCCTTAAGATTTAACTATACTAAATAGTTAAATATATATACTTAAATATACTAAGTTATATTCTGGTTTCTTTGCTTTTTGTTCTCTTCTTTCTAAACAACTCCTTCACCACACTTAGTACTTTGGTTCTTCTGCTCCTACCCTTCAGGTGGTTCTAAAACATGTCCTGAAGAGCTCAAACACCACAACTAGAGATATAATTTCATAGCAAAGATTTTCTTTCTTTTGAGTAGCTGTTAAATGGAGCAGGTATAGTCTAGTCTGCTTCTTTTCCTTCATTTTCTATCCCTACTCTTATTTCATTTAATTTTACATCCTCTCTTCTACTAAGAAGCCATCAATAGCAATTTATGTAAGTAACACAATCATTATCCTGTCACTTGAGTATTTCTTGCCATCTTTCTTGCCTTCTTTGCCTCTCACACTCCTTTTATTTTTACAATACCCAGAATCCTGTCCTCACTTGGGCCTAACCAACCAGCCAGCAGCAAAGTGCTAAAGACTAGAGAGATAAGATTTAGAGAAAAACAACAGTGACAAAACCCTCAGTTATTTTATAGAATTAGTTGAAAGAAAAATAAATTGATTCTGTGCATTCAGGTCTAGGGGGAAAAAGCTAGTCTGAATTTTTTTATCAGTTTAGTCTGAGGGCCTCTTTCAGATTACTCTTGTTAGAAATCAGTTTAGTTTAGATCTGCAACTTGCTTAGGTCTTCACAAACATTTGATCAGAAGTGGTTATTCCAAAAGAATTTTATGTAATATGCAAAGTCTTGTTAGATTTAAATGTCAATTATCTGCCAATACTTAAAGTGCAGGTAGGTTTGTCAACTGCAATGCACAGAAACTGGAATTATGGAAGAAAAAAGAAAGAGTGAGTAGTTAGATATATTGATTAAGTTTGATGAACTAAGCATAGAGATTTTTTTCATTATTTAATTATAAATTTCTTACATTATTTGTGCGATTTGTAAAAAATATGTCAGTACATAATTTAAATAATTTTCAATTTGAAAATAATACCTTTGGCTGGTACAAATGTATGCATAAAATTTCTTAACTATATGGATTTAATTAAATTGAACAGCAAACTGGTCGCTGGACAAGCACGACTAACAACACTTCACTTAAAACTGCACATTACAATGAACTAAAGTTTTAACAGATTGCTACCTTTTCTGAACAGAGTATCTGTACACAATTGGACGTCTGCAGAAACACTGTATCTCTGAATTGGCTGAATATCTTGCTGAAAAGCTGAAACGACTAATATAAACAGGGGCATTTATATGGTTATAATGAGCCTTTAAAGTTAATATGCATCAGGACATCTGAGAAAAGTTCACACTTTTCTTTGAAGTACTGTTTTGTTTGGTCTAAGTTACCACAGATTTGTTGGAAGCATTAATTCTCTACAAAAGCAGCTGCAGGGTGTAGACCATAGATGTCAAATAAGCGTTATATCTATTACTGTTTCCTTCTCAATGTTTAGCTAACAAAAGTATAAATTGAGTGTAAGCTGTACTTTTCTTTCTCTTCTTAGATATTAACCTGAACAATATGTCAGGTTCTACATGTTGGTAGGTTTAATATGCCATAACTCTCCTTTAGAGATCTGTTATACCATTTCTAGGGCAGACTGTCTTTTTCAGGGTTTGCAACAGTCATATCATCCAAGTCTTGTTCATCTGGCACCTTTCTTGCTTTCCTTGTTTGCTTGGTGGTGTATCATGAACTTCTAGAGGTCTCATTCCTGATTTGTCTTCCAAATTCATGTGGCTGGCCAGCTGGCCTGGTTTGTAAAGCGTTGATCAGGTACACTTGGCAGGTAGAATATCACAGCAAAAGGCATTATATTGGGCAGGTCTGTTGGAATATTCACCCTTGCTTAATGAGCTCCCTTCATAAGGCATTTCTTGTGCTGCAGGCCCTCCTCTGTGACCATGTGTTAGCAGGAAACTGTTTTTCACTTGATAAGCATTGTTATGTAGCCTTATGCATAAAATGCCAATTCTTTGTAACGCATCACTGTAGCCTTAGTTTTTCTAATTTACTGAAGTTAAGAAGCATAAAGTGGCGTAACTATATGCTACTATATATAACACTATATTTACACCTGGAAATTTTATTTGCATGTCTATTTCATTCACAAGCTTCCCCTGCTCATATTCCAATCTGACAGAGCTTACACTACAAGTGTTTACAAATGCAGATGTTTGGAGCTTCCTCTCTGCTACAGGAAGGCCACTCTTAGGCATCAGTTCTAGCAAACCAACATACTTTATGCTAGTATATTGGTTACATTTGGCCAAAACCTTGAAAACTGTGCCCTTTGTACTGGAATAATGCAATTCTCTAACTGGACAAGCTGAAAAAAAGTATTACATTAGACTTAGTGCAAGTTGTATAAGACTGTTTTTTTCCCTCTGAGTTGTGGCAGTATAATGGGTAGATCATACTAGAAGTTACACGAATGAGTAGTCTTTTGATGCTTCAGTACTTCTAGGTATAAATAAGTTTATAAAGAGTAAAAGTTTTCAGTGTCTGAGTCTCTTTCTGAGAAGAGCTATTTGAGTGTGCAGAATTCAGGTCAAAGCTAAGGTTTGTTACTTAATCCTAATGCTGTTAGGAAAAATATACTAAAGAATTTGAAGGATATGTGAACATATGTGAACAGTTTATTCCAGTTACTAAATGGAGGATAAGCAGGAGCACTGTCTGAAAGAGGAATCGTGCTTCTGTACCTAACATGTAACGTATAAAATATGAAGGCATGTTTGGAAAAGACCTGCACTATATTGCTCTGTACAACAAAACCAATTAATTCTTTGATAGAGAGAGTGATGGAAAGCAGTGATTTTGAAGCTGAGAAGAGTTGCAAAAATGCAGAATATATTTATTCCTTCAAAGTGTTTGTACTGTCATTCAGAATTTAATCCTCAAAATATTCCTGCAAGTCCCAGTAAATAAGAATTAAAAGGATACAATAGCATCAGAAGAAAAAATGGCTACAAAGTGTTAACTGCATGTACTTTACAGCAAGACACTGAAGATGTAACAGTGTCTCTGTATCTATTTTCTCAGGTTGATTTTTAAACTAATTACATCATTCATTTACTGCTAATGTAAATAACATAAGGGCAATGGGACCTCAGATTTCTGAGGTCTTGTCTAAGACAGATCATTAAAGTATTAAAATATAGATCCCTGTCTCCAGGTCTTACCAACAAGAGTGGATAAAAATTCTGAAATTGATATCAAGCCTTAATTCTTCCAAAGGATTATTATAGAAGTCAACGATTTAACTTTAGAAGTAGAGCTCAGAACTCAGTTTAGTAGGAACACCTTAGAGACAGGTGTTACTTGAGGCAGAAGACAGCTAAGTCAACCCTAAAACTTAAAAAAATGTAAGAGAAATACCTTTGCTGTCAGACTAGCATGTAAGACTCCATTGTCCAATCATACAAGGCAAGGAAGTATAAGAGGGTTTACATCACTTGCTAGAAAATATGAAGCTGTATGTGAGGGCAGGAGCAAAAAAGATAAAGTTCTGTGAATTCTTGGCAGTTGTGAACCGTAAAGTTATAAAGTGTCCTTATAGACTTTCTTAGAAGGTGTCATGAGTAACAACAAATTCTAATGTGAGTTTCAACATTTTCTTTTTTGCTTCTGCTACAGTTTGCAATTTTAAGTGAGCAGGGTATTTTTGTCCTTATAGCTTGTCTGTCAATGAAACCAAATCCTTTTATCTGATTTTTCTGTTTCTTCTTTGTGACAAATTCCACTACACGAGGTGGGTTGACTTTGGCTGCCTGCAAGACACACACAGAGCTGTTTTCTCATTCCTGAACATCAGCAGGATGGAGAGAATATAGATTAAATTCATGGGTCAAGATAAAGACAGAGAAAAAGCCTACTAAGTAACATCACAGGGGAAACAGACCGGACATGGGAGAAATAATTTAATTTATTGTCAATTAAAATAGAGCTGGATGGTGAAAAATAAATTCAAAATATCTATACTGCCTTCTCTTTGTCCTCCTGCTTTTTCTCAGGCTTAACTTGAGTCCTTCAATCCTGACTGCTCTCCCTGAGTGGTGCCAGCACACAGGAAATGGCTGCTGGGATCAACCTGTAGCAGCTCCTCGCTGCCCCTTTTTCCTTATCACACTCTTCCAGTACTCCCAAGTGGGTCCTTTCTGTGGATACAGTCCTCCCCAAACTGCTTCAACATGGGTGACAGTTCTATCAAGATAAACTTACTCCAGCATAGGCTGTACGGAAATTGCTTGACCAGTGCCTGGAGTGCCTTATCCCCTTGTTCTCTGACCTTGGTTTCACATATTCCTCACGCCTCTCTCTCAGCTGCTGTGCAGCATTGAACTTTCAATGGTATGGCCCTTTAGGTGGAGATAGGAAGTAAAAGCACTGCTGTAAGTCAAAGACATTTCATCAACTTAGTAAATTATTACAAAGCAGGAAGATGCAATAACATTGTTTCCTAAAGAAAAGCATCACAGGAAATTAATACTTGGCAGGACTGTATTTGGCCATTCTGTGTTTCTAAACTGAGAATATTCAGTGATATGGATACCAAACTACTTGGTAAAGCAACAGTATCATATAATTTGAATGTGGGACTGTGAAATGACTGCCAGAACCTGGGCTAGCTCTTAGAACTCCAGTGCCACACCAGGAATGGGGAACTGCCTAGGTGTCAGGATTTACCAGAGGCAGAACTTTTAGAGCCACTTGCTCCAAGATGCTAGACACAAGCCACAACAGAGACCAGGCAGAGGAGAAAGGAAGAGGCTCCCTGTCTCGAGGTTCCACAAGGAACGGTTTATTCCAGGTGAAGAGAGCAAAACAAAAAGCCCCCAACTGTATTTCCAAGGGGTTTTGCACAGATACAAGTCACGGGGGGATACAAACAGCTAATAGGGAATCCTCAGGGGAGGAATGAGCGTCTGGGGCCAATTGGAGTAGGGGTGGAGAGGATGGGTCATATTGGCCAGTGGGGCTGGATCTTCAGAGGAAGCCTGTCGCAGTGTCTCTCCGAGTGTGTGCTCGGAGTCACCCCAGCGTGCTCTGGCACAGTGAGCAGCGGGGGACACTCTCCCGTTCCTCGGGAGGTCAGGAGAGCAGCTAAGGCTTTCACCTTTCAGACGAGACAGCAGCACGACGTAGGTAGAAGAAGGAGAGTGGACTCCATTTGGGGGCAAAGTCCAGGTTTATTCCAGAACTCAAACAAGATCCCTAACCCAGGGAATCCAGCCAAATGAAGACAACCAAAATGGGGTCTGCAGAGTGTTCTAAACGGGGAGTAGACCAGGGAGGGGTTTGCCTGCCTGCCAGTGGGTATATAGGAGGGTGTGGGGATCAGGGAAACAGGTAGGTAGGGGGACCAATAAGGGCCACCCAAGAAAGGGGCCCCAGTGCCTGAATCTAACAGTCGACGCCCTTGGTATTAGTTTCTAGAGGAAGGACAGGACACTGGGGAGGGGTTAAGGGAAGGATTCAGCCACTTTTGGGGAACAGGAGGAGGAGGTAGGGAGATTGACATTAAAAAGAAGGGAGGAGGCAGTAGGGGCAGAACCATTGTAAGGGGGGGGGGGAACTGGGATAAACCAAAGTACAACTTAATGCAACTAAAACATGTAAGAACACTATACAACAGAAGACTACACCCTTTCTGCAGGATCACTGCTTCAACAGAACCCCATCTGTCATTCCAGGAGGACTGCAGCCACCATTTCAATCGGACTGCTACCAACACCCTCACCAACAGGGTGTCAGGCCATATTCTGACTCTGTCAGTGTTGGTTTGTATTACTGCATTGTTTAGTTTGGGTTTTTTTGACATTTTCTTCCGAAGTAAAGAACCATTATTCCCGCTCCCAACTTTGCCAGGCATCTTTCCCTGAGAGCCCCCTTAATTTCAAAATTATTACAATTTGGAGGAAGAGGATTTACATTTTCAGTTTCAGGGGAGGCTCCTGCCTTCCTTAGCAGACACCTATCTTTTCAAACCAAGACAAGTGTATCTGGAGGGTCTTAATTTAACTTTTTAGTTTAAATACATTTGCAGATACATAAATTAGAAATCCTACTGCAAAAATACATCAAACATGTTTTTAGAATACCCATTTAAAAAAGAAAAAAACTTCCAACCCCCAAAACTTCACTATTGATGTAACTGTTGTTTTTTATTTCATTGAAGGCATGGAGAATACAATAATGTGACCAAGTCAATGAACCATACCAGGTGTCTTCATTTCAAATAAATCTCTAGTGGTCAGTTAGTTCTCCTGATCAGTCCATGGAATCATGATGATTCTCACTAGTATTGCAAATGTAATAGGAGTGTTCAAGTTAAATTACCACCTCAATTTAGTTGGTCCCACAAAATGCTGTTTCCTTTTTTGTTGTTGTTGATTGAAAATACTTTCATACACTAGATGTCCTACCACATCTTTCTATAAACATGGACTTAAAGAGATTCTTCTTTCACCTCCCTCCTTTTCAATGTCAAAACTTAAAGAAAAACTAAATTCAATTACTGAATTTGAAATCAACAAAGTTCTGAGTTTTAATTGAAGAAAGAAGAAGTCCTAGATCAAGATAAAATGGCACTTTCTGTTTTAAAAGTCCAGGAAAGACAAATCCGATAGCGCTTTTAACTCTTAACTTTGCTGACAGTACCAGACAGGAAAATATTTTCATAATTTTAAATATGAAGGGAGTGTTGAATAGGAATGAGGGCTGCCTTTGGTTTATTTTTATTTCACGTTGTTTACCAAACAGTTTGATAAATCATTTAAAATCTATGTTGGCATTAAGGAAGTACACAGTCAAAGGGAGAAAGCTGCTTAGGCTGTATATTACTAAATTTTATTCCTGAACTCCAAAAATAAGAGAAATGTAAAGACAAGTGAGAAAGGGTGCTTCAAGATACAGAATGCTTTTGGTGCAGAGTGCTTTGGTGCATACTAATGCTATGAAAAAATTTCAGAGCTGCATTTATGGAAGTGGGAAGATAAACAGTAATTGTGAATTGCTTGCGATCCCAGAGCTGTGTGAGACAATTCTGGCAATTAAGCAAAATTTTCCTAGATACGGGAATGGATTATATTTGGTAAGTGGACAATGGAGATACACCTTCCAAATCATGTGATTGAGGATTTCTCATACTGATTTTTAAAATAATGTCTATTTTAAAACTTTTTCTTTTCTGTCACAATCATGAGGTAAGTCAAACCTGAAAAATTTTTCTTAAAATTCCAAGATATTATTTCTTCTATTGGAAAATTAAGATACGGTTTTGTAACAAAGAATTGAATCAGTTTGTCCCTAAATAAATATGTCTTAAAGTCATTCTTCTACTAGCTAAGAAATATTTCGTGTTGCAGTGCTGTGGTTTTGAGGGCTTTATTTGTTTGTTTGTATTTTAAATAGTTTTGAAAATCAGCCCTTCAAAAACAACCTTAGGGGCCCATGTACAGCTTGTAAATGAGAGCCACAGTATCTCTATCTTTGGTAGAAAAGCCTGGATTATAATATGAATAGGTGTTGCTTCCTTCAATACACAGTGATTATTTCATATATTTGTGGTAAATAGGTATGATTCGTGCTGATAAAATTGAAACAGTAATCAATATTGATACAGTAATTAATATTTGGGAACAATAGAACAGTTAAAAGTTGTAATGCCAAAAAAGAAAGGGAGAGGAAGGGCTCCAACCGCCCCCCCTCCCCACCCCCGGCAGATGTTCAAGGACAGGAGGAAAAGCAGGAGATTACAGTTACACAGTTACCAAAAATTAACAGAAAGAAGGGAAAATCTGGTTGGGTCCCAGGAAAATGCCAGCTATAAGAGATTTATTGCTTTGAATGTAAAATGTAGTAATATGTTAGCTTTGGCTTACATTGTACTGGCTTGGTGCACATGTGTAACCCAAAAGTGAATTAAAGGACAAAGAGGAAGAGGAGAGCTTTCATCAGTGACGACCCCCAAAGACTTGTGAGACCACAAAAACGAGTGGTGGAGCATGCGGGGTAAAGGTGGTGATGAGGGTGGAAGTAGAAGTGTGATGAATCGAAAATGGGAGGAGATGGCATTGATATATGGCATATAAGGCGGGAATCTTCACTTGGCAAGCTCGTACGTGAGGTGGCAAGGGTCCAAGAGCCCTGCACTCCGTACCACGTGGTTATCTTTTGCTTATGTGCTATTATTGGAACCAAATTATCCCTTATTTTAATAAAATTATACTGTCAATATATATATTTTCTAAACTATTCAATTAATATATATATATTTTCTAAACTATTCAATTGCTGCTATCTCAAATATTGTTTGGTTTTTTTATGATGGGATAATTGGGCAAACATAACATATTTAGGGGATCTAGGACTCGGAAGTAATTGTATTATTCAAAATGGAAGACTGGGAAAGCTGCTTGCAAATGATGATTTTAATAGTGTTTGTCCTTTGTATTTACAAAGCATATTTCTGCCAAAAAGGAAACAGCAGATTCTGTAGTTTCTTCCTTACAAGCATGTAACCTTGGGAATCAGCCAGCAGAGATGCAAAGGATATTTAAGAAAGGAAAAGTTGAAACTAATCAGAAAAGGTAGTAAATCCATTGTTTGGCTTCTCCTCTGTCACTTAGAACATTGGTTTAATTTTTTTGTCTCTGACCCAGTAGTAGATTTTGCACATGCATTTTTCTTTTGTTGGAACCTAGTAGTTAAACTGTTGAATCTAAGTTCTGGTGGATTTTTCTTGTAAGATTTAACCCTTTTCATTATGAAATCAGATTTTAACCTCATTTTAGATAAAGAAGGAAATCCCAAAAGGTTAGTTTTTTTCTTCCAAGAAAATTCAATGAGTCAAAGTCAGGACATGGAAGGAAAACAAGACAGCTAGTGAATACTGCAGCCTATGGTTAAAGTGTTGACGTAATATGGTATTTTATACCAAGGAGCAAACTGAAACTTACAAGACTTCAGCCTTCAGCTGAAGTGTATATTTGTGTAAGAAACAGATGATCACTGTTATTGAGAATCATGTTCAAGAATTTAATTTAAAAGAGTTATCAACATTCTGTGGCATGTTGAGAAAAGTAGTGCTGTAATTTAAAATCTTAGGAATTGCCTATTTTATGCTTATATCAAAGTGCTAATTAAATATGTGGTCATGACTTTCTGAAGTTTCATTTCCAAGTTAAGTTGCTTCCATCTGGGTGGATCCATAGCTGTATCATGTCTTTCTTTGTACTATAAATTATATTGAGTTCTAAGGTTTGTACTATGCTGTTGGTCATTCTTAAGAAGAAAATGGAATTATTGTGGTGGCCAACATTACCCAACATTAAGAAAATTAAAAAGAAATATGCTGTGCAGCTGTTCAGCTTTGGAAAGCTGTTCGTAAATTAAAAATAATAGCTCTTCACTTAAGAGATTCTGGGTTATTGTGTAGCTGTTGTGCAAAAGTCTGTATTCAGTACCTTCTAGTAATTGTGTGTGCCTGAAATCTGAGATGTAATTGGTGTTAATTCCTTGCATAAGTAAAAATTAGTGATTTTTGAAATGAAATATTCTTTAGTACAGTAAATTTTCTTTTATTAATAGATGTCTCTTTTACTTCTTGAAGTAAACTGTTCTTCATCGGAAATTCTACTTGGAAATTAATTTAATGTAAGTAGTTTGTCTGTGTTTTTAAACTTTTTTTTCCCAAGTATGTAACTACAGCGTTTCACAGTTGGTTAACAATTGGTAGTAGTAGTTTTAGTAGTATTAGTAATTTTAATTTGTTTGAAATACTAGTTTTTCATAACACACACTAAAATTCAGGGGGAAATCCCCCACATTATTAACAATTTTGTTACAAAAAAAGCTCTGGAAAACCATAAATGGAAATATCAGCACTTGTAAAAACTAGAATTGTGGATGTTCTCCAATGACAGTCTTTTATTCATTATTAAATTGATCTAGTTCTGTAATGTTGGAACTTTACTATAATAGTAAAGTATCTGCCCTATTTTAGTTTATAATTCTTAATAATAACGGGAATAGTTTTTGTAATAATTTTTACATCTGTGTTTTAACATTGATGAGTTACAGTGTGAGATACTACTGGCACTTGAACTTTAATTCAGACTAAATGGAAATAAAACATGATGTAACATGTTGTTGTGTTTGTATTCTGAAACTTGGCAAAATTTGGTACAATTTGCCAGTGTGCCATAGAAGGAGCATCAGTGAGAATTCCAGCTAGACCCAACAGAATTACTCAATTGAATCTTCAGTATAGTTTTTAAGTGTTAGTTAGTTTTACTTATCTTTGTATTACTTTAAGCAGAACTGATAGTCCTGCAGTAGTCATAGTTGAGCGGTAGTAAGTCACATGATGATGTTCTACAGAAGATATTAAGCTGCTATGTGGGTCTGCTAATTCTAAACCACTGCTGTTGATTCGCCTTTCGATTTTACTGGGTTTGTTGTTTTGGGGTTGGTTTTTTTCCTAGATTGTTAAGGGTAACTTACATTAACTCAAAAACTGGAAGATCCTATTCCTTTCTAGAAGGATGAAGTCTACAGATAATTGAGAAATATTAAAGCAAAATGACTAAATTATAATTGAGACCGTTATCTTTCATCTTTCATTGCTGATCTTTTTGATACCTAATCTGACAACATGTATACTAGAAAGGGACAAAGAAATGGGTAGTCGGATCACTAACTAGAAAATTATTTGATTTTTAAAAAATGCAGATACCTTGTTGTCACCCTGTTTTTTTAAGATTTTCTAGGCCTTCTGATATGGACATTCTTGTGGTGAACTTTTTCAGACACTTTCTGTAAATAACTGATTGTTTTGTCTTCTTTTATGGAGGAGGAGAAAGTTGATGGACTGTTGGTTTGACCAGTGTCGTTGGAGAGGTGTCCCTATCACCCTCCAATCCGCTGTCACTTTTGGAAAACTATAAATGTTGGAGTCAGGGAAATAAACCTCCTCTTCCTTCCTTCACCTGAAGAACAGTGGGTGCATTCTTTCGTGTCCGATAGTTACATTTGGTGACCGCCGAGTGTATCACAGCCTAGGCTGAGACACAGACAGCGCAATACGGTGAGATCTTCCCCTCCTCCCTTTTGGTGCTTTGCCTGCTATTCTGGGGCATGGCAACCTCGGTTGGCTTCGAGGATGATTCCCTCATTCTGGATTTCTGGAAAGGGGTCTTGGAGTGGAAGCAGGTTCCTGTTTCCTGGGGTGAATTCGAAAGGTTAATCCTCTGGGCCAGAGAGCAAGGATTCTTTTCGGTCCCTGGCAAGGTATTCTCCAAGGAGGAGTGGTCTCTCGTAGGGGTCCGCCTCATGGAGGCCCTCTTTGATGATTGCACTGTAGACGTGGGATCGTTACTAGTGCAGTGGAAGAAATGTGAGGGGCTTTGGCAAAGATCTGGTTCTGGTACCCCTCGGAGTTCCCAGGGAACGTGGACGAGGGGGAATTTGAGTTTTTGTTTGATGTGGAGTCCCCCTCCTCGCCCCGGGACGGTGCGCTGCCGCCCCGGGACCGTGCGCTGCGGGGTGGCGATTGCTCCCTCGGCTCCGAGCCAGCTGGGCTCCGAGCCAGCTGGGCTCCGAGCCAGCCGGTCCCGGGTCTGGGGGGCGGAGCCCCGTGGACTTCTGGGGGCTCTGAGGATTCGCGTCCTTGCCCCGCCTCGCCCCGCGCGGGTGGCAGGGTGGGGGGCGGACTGCCCTCTCTTTGTGCCATCCCGGCCTTTGAGGGTCAGCGTCCGCCTCAGCTTAAGTCCGATTCGGTGACAACTTGCTGTCCGAACTGCGAGGTGTCCACTACCTTCCCTCTGAGCGCGGCGGGGGCGGACTCTCCCGACTCTGAGTCGGAACCCTCACTGGGGGAGGCGGATTCGCCCGTCTCTGAGTTGGCACAGCTTGCTGGGCATGCACAGTCGGTGGAAGCAGCCGGGGGCAGGGCGTCTCCGGTCTCTAGATCGGCACAGCTTGCTGGGCATGCGCAGTCGGCGAAAGCGGCCAGGGGCGGAGCGCCGACCGCGGCTCCGTCCGGCTCCGCTCCTGTGGGCGGGCAGCCATCCTCTCTCCACTCGCTGGGGGAGGTGCCCGCTGTGGAGTCTTGCGGCTTAGGACGGACACTCATAGGGGGCTTGCCAGGCTCCCTTGTTCCGGCCCGCAGTGACGCGGCTCCGCGGGCCGCGCCTCTCTCGGCATCCCGATCCCCCCCCCGTGTCGGGGGCTGGGGGCCCCGCGCCGGTCTCGTCCCAACCTGCGCCGGATTCGCGGGCCGTGCTGGCATCCGCATCTGCCGAGGCGGCTCCTGCCGGAGCTGCAGCGCGACAGGGCGCTGAAGTGTTTACCTTTAGTGCAAATGCTGACATGGCCGGCGGGAGGCCGGTGGTTGCCCGGGGCCATGGCACTTTCTCGTCAAACCATTGGACGCTTCCGGCGTGCCAGGTGACTGCGTCCGGGGCACCCTGAGCGTTTCTGGCGAGAGACCAAAACCAAGGCCGACGAGATGAACGAGCCTGTCTCCTCACGGCATCTGCAGGGTCGCGGAGTGGGCTCCTTTGGCTCTGCCGGTGCTGCAGAGGGTGCAGGGGTGAATGGTGTTGACTTGGTTCCCAGTCAGTTATCCTCTCTTGTCCCCAAGGGCCGGGACACAGCAGGCTCGGTGGCTTGGCCAAGGGGTCCCCAGGCTTTCCCTGTGCTCAGGGGTGTTGCTCAGAACACCCATGATCCCCTTCCATACAAGCTGGAGAAGGAACTCCGTGAAGCAGTTGTTCGGCATGGTTTGGGGTCTGCTGAGGTTATGCAGACTCTGCGGAGAATTGCTGCAGACATGCTGACACCTCACGATCTCCGTCGTGTGGCACATTCTCTTTTTGACCCTGTGCAGTTTGGTGTTTTTGAGACCAAGTGGGCTCGTTTAGCAGCCCAAGCAGTGGTGCAGAACGCTGCGCTGGCGCAGCAGGATCCCAGGCGTGGGGTTGTTGCTGACATGCTGATGGGGACAGGGATTTATGAAAGTGTTCAGGGGCAAGTTGGATTCGATCCCCTTGTGCTTGACCAGTGCCACACGCTGGGCATGGCAGCGATTGTTCAAATCCTGGAAATGGCTGCTCCAGAGCAGCCATTTTCGACGGTTGTGCAGGGGGATGACGAGCCTTTCATGGCATTTGCAGCAAGGCTGATTGAAACTCCGTGAAGCAGTTGTTCAGCATGGTTTGGGGTCTGCTGAGGTTATGCAGACTCTCTGGAGAATTGCTGCAGACACGTTGACGCCTCACGATCTCCGTCGTGTGGCACATTCTCTTTTTGACCCTGTGCAGTTTGGTGGTTTTGAGACCAAGTAGGTTCGTTTAGCAGCCCAAGCAGTGGTGCAGAACGCTGCGCTGGCGCAGCAGGATCCCAGGCATGGGGTTGTTGCTGACATGCTGATGGGGACAGGGATTTATGAAAGTGTTCAGGGGCAAGTTGGATTCGATCCCCTTCTGCTTGACCAGTGCCACACGCTGGGCATGGCAGTGATTGTTCAAACCCTGGAAATGGCTGCTCCAAAGCAGCCATTTTCGACGGTTGTCCAGGGGGATGACAAGCCTTTCATGGCACTTGCAGCAAGGCTGATTGCATCCGTGGAGAGGCAGGAGGCAGGTGCCTGATCCTGTGGCAAGGAGCGTTACAATTGCAAACCTTGTCAGGTGTAATTGCAATGCTGCTTGCAGGAAGGTCATAGTGGCTATGCCTGGTGCTCCTACTATCTCCGAAATGGCAGAGGCCTGTGCGGACATCGTTCCCCCAGGTCGGAAGTTGGCTGCTGTGGCTGCCGAGGTGCAGCCAGTTTGGGCGGCACCACAGGGCAGGCGGCCACAGCAGGGGACTGTGCAGGCTGGCAAGAAGAGGGGGAAGAAAGTGCAGAAGGTAAAATTCCCCATGTTCCTGTGTGGTCGGTGTGGTAGGCCAAATCACATGTCCAACGTTTGCAAGGCGACTGTTCCGACGTTTGCAAGGCGACTGTTCATGTTAATGACCAGGCTTTCCCGACCTGGTCATGTTAATGACCAGGTCGGGAAACATCAAGCGGAACACGCAGGAGAGACGCATGCAGACACAAGTTTCTCTCCAGACCCTGGAGCCAATGGAGGTCTCCTTTGCCGGCTTGCAGCCAGCACCTGCGGATCAGCAGGTGTGGATGTCTGCACAGCAGCAACAGTTGTCTTAGAATCTTCTGAGATACGCAAGGTTCCCGTGGATGCCTTTGGTCCCTTGGGTGGGGGCATGAGTGCTTTCCTTATGGGGAGGTCTAGTGCCACCCTTCAGGGCATTATTGTCCACCTGGGGCTCATTGATGCAGATTTCACAGGGCAGATTTGTGCCATGGTCTCCCCACCCACCCCCCCTGTCACAATCCCAAAAGGCACACAACTTGCTCAACTTGTGCCCTTTAAGTCCTCTGTTTGCAGGACAGCTGACCGGTCGCGTGGAGCTGGTGGTTTTGGATCCACTGGGCCGCCTCAAGTTCACTGGACTGCCGTCCTGACCAAGGACCGTCCTGAGATGCTGTGTACCCTGTCTGTTTCTGGTGCAATACCGTCGGAAATCCACCTCTGTGGGCTTCTTGACAGCGGTGCTGATGTCGCAGTTCTCTCCCTTGCCGCCTGGCCCCCGGAGTGGCCCTTGGATCTGGTGGGGATATCTGTCACGGGCCTGGGAGGGACAGCGCAATGCTATGTGAGCCAGTGGCCCGTGTTGGTCACGAACCCGGAGGGACAGACGGCCTGGGTTAGGCCTCATGTTACTTCTACTCCTGCCAGCCTCTGGGGGAGGGATGTTCTGTCTGTCTGGGGGGTGCGCATCGGGATGGATTTTTGATGGGGGCCACTGCAGTGAAGGGTGCAGGCTGTCCTACGCCTCCTATACGGTGGCTAGTGGACAAACCTGTCTGGAAAAGCAGTGGCCCCTCCCTCAAGATAAATTGGACGCCCTTCGGAATCTGGTGCAGGAACAGTTGGACCAGGGTCATCTGGAGCCTTCTACCAGTCCCTGGAACACTCCTGTCTTCTGCATCAAAAAGAAATCTGGGAAATGGAGGTTGTTGCAAGACCTCCGAAAGGTCAATGCTGTGATGGAAAGCATGGGAACATTGCAGGTGGGCATGCCATCGCCTACCATGCTTCCCGCAGACTGGCCGGTCCTCATTGTGGATCTGAAGGATTGTTTCTTTACGATTCCTTTGCATGCCGATGACAGACCGAAGTTTGCCTTCTCAGTGCCAGCGATTAACAAGGCTGAGCCCACACAGAGATATCAATGGATGACATTGCCTCAGGGCATGCGCAATTCTATGGCCATATGCCAGTGGTATGTGGCCCATGCCTTGTCTGGAGTTCGCAAGCAGTTTCCTGATGCACGTCAGTATCATCATATGGACGACATTTTGGTGGCTGCGCCCACCCAGGATGAGCTATTAAGGATTCAGCCTCGGTTGCTCGATGCTTTGCATGCTCATGGACTGCAGGTGGCTCCAGAAAAGGTTCAACAACAACCACCTTGGAAGTACTTGGGGGTCAAAATTCTGGAACAGACGATCTGTCACCAGGAGGTGCAATTTGTGCGTTCTGTGAAGACACTGAATGATGCTCAAAAATTGGTAGGTGTCATCACTTGGTTACATCCGTACTTGGGACTAGCTGATGCACAGCTGCCTCCTCTGTATGATTTGTTGAAAGGAGACTCTGATCTAAAGTCACCTCGCACACTGACCCCTGAGGTGCTTAAGACGTTGGAGGTGGTTCAGCAAGCTGTTTTGGCTTGTCAAGTGTATCACATTGATCCCTTCATTGATATCACTGTGTTCATCACCACTCCAGATTCGCATCTCACAGGCATCATTGGCCAGTGGAGTGACGAATGGCCCAATTCCTTGCACATTTTGGAATGGGTTGTCTTGCCCCATCAGCCACAGAAGATGGCAACTGCATTGTTTGAGCTGATTGCTCGCTTGATAATCAAATGCCGACAACGGTGTTTGCAGTTGATGGGTGTGGATCCTGCAAAGATCATGCTCCCGGTGCAATGGGAGGATTTTGACTGGAGCCTTGCAAACAGTATGTCCCTGCAGAGTGCTCTGGAAAATTTTTCAGGGCAGATCATTTACCATCTGCCCAGCCATAGGCTACTGCATATGGCGAAATCCACAAAAATCTCTTTGCGGCCCAAAAAGAGCCAGGAACCCATGCAAGGACCCACCGTCTTCACTGACGGTTCAGGGAAAACAGGAAAGGACGTTGTTGCTTGGAGGGATGGATCTGAGTGGCAGGTTCTGGAAGGTCATGAGGATGGGTCAGCCCAATTGGTTGAACTGAGGGATGCTGTCATGGCATTTGAGAAATTTTCCCAGGAACCTTTCAACTTGGTCACGGATTCTGCCTATGTGGCTGATCTCGCACAGCGATTGGGTCACTCGGTTTTGAAGGAGGTCAGTAATCCTGCCTTGTTTCATTTACTGAAGACCCTGTGGTGTGCCATTCAGGCCCGGGTTCATCCGTTTTATGGTCTGCACATGAGGAGTCACACCAATTTGCCAGGCTTTATAGTGGAAGGTAACGCGAGGGCTGACAAGTTGGCTGACCCAGCGTGGGTAGCACCTCAGCCTGATACACTCGCGCAGGCCAAGGCATCGCATGGGTTCTTCCACCAGAACACACATACCCTGCAGAAGCAGTTTCAGCTGACGCCAGATGAGGCTCGTGACATTGTTGAGTCATGTGATGACTGCCATGCACTCACTCCGCCTTTGCCGGCAGGGCTAAACCCCAGAGGCCTTAGGTTTAGGGTTTAGGCCTTGGAGCTTTGGCAGACCGATGTCACCCAGATTGCCAAGTTTGGCCGGCTCGAGTATGTGCATGTCACTGTGGACACCTTCTCCTCTGCAATGTGGGCCTCGGCTCACACTGGGGAGAAGGCCCGTGATGTCCTCGCCCACTGGAGGCAGGCCTTTGCTGTTCTGGGCATACCTTCTGCTGTGAAAACCGACAATGGTCCTGCTTTATGCATCGCAAAAGGTGCGGCAGTTCTTGCAGTTGTGGGGTGTCTCACACAAGTTTGGTATCCCTCATTCTCCGACTGGTCAAGCTACTGTAGAACACGCTCATGGTACTCTGAAGCGGGTTCTTCAAAAACAAAAACGGGGAATGCAGGGTGAAACCCCGCACAGTCAGTTGGCAAAAGCTTTGTGCACAATCAATCATCTCCCTGTGCCGCAGAACTCAAATAATCTTGTTATTTTGAATCACCATCTCTCGTTGCAGGCTGCAGATGAGGCACATCAGCCTCGAGCGAAGGTTCAGGTGTGGAATTTAGTCACCAAACAGTGGGAAGGTCCTTATGACCTTATCTCTTCGGGGAGCGGGTATGCTTGTGTATCCACAGATACTGGGGTATGTTGGGTACCTTCGAGATGTGTTCGCCCTGACCTGCAACCGCAGAGGCAGAATCCAGCCAACAAGCAAGATGGAAGCCATGACCAACCTGAAAGGCATCAAGCGGGTGAATGAATCATTGAGTGATGACTTGGACGCAGATGATGAGAGTGATCACTCCGATGATTCCTCCGCAAGTGGACGCTGAATATTGTTTATGTTTCCCTTTTCACATTGTTCATTTTCTTTTCCTTTTTTCTTTTTTAAATAGAAAAAGGGTGAGATGTCACCCTGTTTTTTTAAGATTTTCTAGGCCTTCTGATATGGACATTCTTGTGGTGAACTTTTTCAGACACTTTCTGTAAATAACTGATTGTTTTGTCTTCTTTTATGGAGGAGGAGAAAGTTGATGGACTGTTGGTTGACCAGTGTCGTTGGAGAGGTGTCCCTATCACCCTCCAATCCGCTGTCACTTTTGGAAAACTATAAATGTTGGAGTCAGGGAAATAAACTTCCTTTTCCTTCCTTCACTTGAAGAACAGCGGTGTGCTTGCATTCTTGTGTCCGATAGCGACACCTTGTCACTGAGGACATAACACTGAGTCAATTTTGGAATAAGTATTTTACTAACTCTATCCTTCAGAGTGTTGTCATGCTCTTTCTTGATTGAATGAACAGCTCTGGCAAATTACTGCTTAAGCAGGGTGAATTGATTATAGTAAAGAATGTTAAAATGCATTATGACTGTACGTTAATCAATCATTAGTTATCTATAGAGAATCTCAGTATACCTAATGCTCTTTACAAGGTCTGAAATAGAGGAGGGAGTTTCATTATAATGTTTTGAAACATAATTTCTTACATAAACCTCTATGGAAGAAAGGATTTTGTTAGAAGCAGATATCAATCATTCTACTAGAATAGAAGATATGTCACTGGTTTTTTTGCATCATAAATTTTAAATAAGTGATAGCGAAAGGTGTTGCTTATGGAGAAAAATATGATCCAATAGTGGTAACCCAGTAGGAAGATCTTATAAAAAAAGGTATTCTTGACAAATTAGAGGATTAGCCTAATCCTCTAATTTGTCAAGAATACGTTACTATGAAGTTTAACAAGGACAGATGCTGGATTCTGCTTCTGGGACATTGCAACCATGGCTGTGTGTATACAACGGGGAATGAGGTGCTGGACAGCAGTGCCATGGAAAGGGACATGGGGGTCTTGGTTGATGGCAAGTTGAACATGAGTCAGCAGTGTCTTGGCGGCCCAAGTGGCCAACTATAGCCTGCCCCAGCATTGCCAGTGGGCAAGGGAGGGGATTGTTCCACTCTGCTCTGCAGTAGGGCAGCCTCACCTTGAGCACTGGGGGTAGTTTTGGGCACTGCAATACAAGAAAGACATTAAACTATCAGAGAGCATCCAAAGAAGGGTCATGAGGATGATGAAGGGTCTGGAGGGGAAGCCATATGAGAAGCAGCTAAGGTCACTTGATCTGACTGAGGAGACACCTCATCAGACTCTACAACTTCCTTGTGAGGCACATTGTCTGTTTGTTGCTGCCCAGACATTGTTACAAACAAACAATGATCTGTTCTCTGTGGTGACCAGACTTGAGTAAATGGCATGAAGTTGGGTCAGGGAAGGTTTTGGTTGTATATCAGAAAACTGTTTTTAACCCACAGGATAGCTGGGCACTGGGGCAGGATCCCAAGGGAAATTGTCGCAACAAATAGCCTGAAATGGCTCAAGAAGTGTTTGGACAATGCTCTCAGGCCTATAGTGTGATTCTTGGGGTGTCCTGTATAAGCCCCAGAGTTGGACTCAAGGATAGGTCCCTTCCAAGTCAGCATATAATGTGATTCTATGATTCTGTTCCCTAAGATCTCTAAAATTAGGAGTCAAAATTTCAATTGAAGATTCTTGACATTCTTATACTTGTAATGTATCTTAGAAATCCCGGGCTCGATTCTGTCTCTCTGGCTGTGGTAGTTTTGAGGACTGTATTTTGGTCCCAGAAAAAGATAAATAAATCTTTTCACATTTTTTATAGTTTAGCTTTCAATTGATCATTTATAACATACTGAAGTACAAAGACCCATGAAATTGCTGCTGGTCTTAACAAAACTGAATTTGTTAGTCAACAATTTTATTTTCTTTTTAGTAGAATAAAAGATGGGGAAAATTATTTTCTGTGTAATTAATTTATTCCTTCAGAGAAGATGTGAAAGGCTACATACTAATTTGACCTAAAGAATAAATACATTTTCTACATCAACCTCCACATTCCTCCTCCTCTTATATGAAAATTCTGCAAGGTGATCCATGGACTGACTAGGCACAATAATTAAAGAGGTACTTCTTGCTTTTTGTATGAAGAGAAAGTTACAGGTTGAGATAAGAACAGCTAGATAATGAACAAGAGAGGGGGAAAAAGAGCAAGTATTGTTACGGCAGTGACTTGCCATCTCCAAACAGCACATCAGTGCCCAGCTTGTGTCTGAGGGTTGGTTGCTTTGGAAAGACTACACCCACATTTGACTGCTGAGCATGTCATTGTATGGCATATGGTGTTTGCATTTCTTCAGTTGGGGTCACGTGTCCTGGCTGCTTCTCTTCCCAGGTTCTTGTTGGGCCCTGGCATGCTTGCTGCCTGGATGGAGTGACAAACAGAGAGGCCCTGGACTGTGCAACCCCGGTTCAATAACCAAAACATTTTAGTCACAGATTGCAGAGTGGGGTACCATAAAGCCTGCTTTATTGACGGCAGTGAGGGAAGCCATGCAATCGATCAATATGATTGGTAAAGCAAGCTTCCGTTTATTTTGAGTACAATGGTACTTTTATATGTTTTCAGTAATTATTCATACTCGTCAATAATTATTCATATTCATCGTTAGTTCATTGGTTTAAAGCAAAAGGTTATTTTTACACACTTCTCCTACTTTGTGGTTTCTAACACAGGGTTCTTCCTCATTCTCATCACTTTTACTTCTCTGTTTTTGTATTGCAAAACCTATTTTCTTCCTTATTTTTGCTGCTGTCCTTGCCCTTTCAACCTTGTCAGCATGATGCAGCATACTTTAAAATCTCCTTATCATGGCATAAGGCCTAGTTATGTCAAGTGAAGCCTACTTATGCTAAGCTAACATGGGGTTTGCTTGTACAACATTTCCAGGGACCCATGGCCCTGTTCATCCAGCCATTCTTCCACACTTTATGAAATTAAGAAACATAATTACATACCAAGCAGGGACAATACAGGTATACAGATGCTAAAGCATAACTCTATTACTACGGTGCAAATTATTATTAGGCAGTCTTTATTTGCTTAGCTGCTACTTCCTCCTTCTGTACTTAGAGAGTTTTATTAGATCTATAATGGACTTTCAAGCACAGTTCTGTTATGGAAAGTAAGGTTTGAACCCCTTTAGGGTTCACCAAGAGAGCTTCCTTAAAAAATATCCCCAGGTGCATTGTGTTTGCACCCAGACTTGGACAGTGCAGAGGTGGAGGGTGAAGGAGAAAAGGCTATTGGGCTTTGGATAGATATTATGGACCAGGAAACTGTGTCATTAACAGAGACAGCTGCAAGTGCTCTTAAATTCACTAATGCAGCGGAGGGCAGGAGTGACTGTCATGAGTCATTAGCACAGAGAGCTGAAGCTGCAGTGGTCATTAATACGCATTCACAATCTGACACTGTCCACTGAAGATTGAAGGAATTTTAGATTCTGAAGCCAATGGTATGTTCTTACATTTTGGTTTTGTTCACTTTGTTTTTTGATTAGACCTAGATGATGTTTTAAAATAAAAAAATGTTACCTCCCCTTAATTACTCTCATGTGTGGAAATTTCCACTTTTGTGTCCAAATTATTTATGCAATTTCTTAAAACAAGCCTATAATCTCATCAAACCTTTGCAAGTATATGTCTGTAAGTTCAAAGCAGAAATGCAGTGCAATAAATAGATCAAAATATGACTTTGCTGTCCTTCTGCTATATTCGCAAATCTGTGAGAGTTACTTTTCCCTGGTAAAGGGTAATTATGTCCCATACTCTCTTGCTTGTTTTCCCCCTCAAAACAATGAGATTGGATAAAAGATAAAACTTTTTTTAGGTAAAAAAAATTGACTGGGAAAAAAAATTGACTGAAATGACTGAAATTGACTGGGAAGATAAAAAAAAGGAACTCTATTAAGGATCCTCTAAAAGATATTTTGATGTGGTCAGTAAAAATTTTCATGGAAAACAGCATGATGATTTCCTTCTCAGTTAGAAACTAATACATGTTGCTTTCAAGATTAACAAGTGATCAGATGCTATCTTTATTATTATTAACATTTTTTTTTTCTAATGTCATAGATTCAGAGAATGGTTTTGGTTGTTAGGAGTCTTTTTCCAACAGCATCAGCATTTTTTCCCTTATATCCATTTCATGCAGTAAATAATCTAAAGAAACAGCAATGTGTGATGCTGTATACAATGGCATTGATGTGAGCTGTTTTTAGTCATAAATAAATTTTTTAAACAGCTAAAACCAAATATAAACCAAAATATAATAGTAATCTAGATAACAAATGGAAACTAAACTGTCTTGTATAAATTTTTTCAGAGGCTTAAAGAGGATTTATAGCTAAGGAAATGTACATTTGATTTTCAGTAACTTAAGGCCATCGTTTTCAGAAGCTATTAAGGAAGCAGTGTGGGGGGGAAAGGAAAGCGAAAAAGAAGAAAACCTAAAAGAGAACTCCAAACTTTGAAGCCCCCCCCCTTTCATTCTTTGTATAAAGCCTTTTGCCAAATAGAAATCTGGTATTGCAGCATCACTGGAATCATCAAACATACATATGAAAAAAACTGACATTTCTCACATTATCAAAATGATGGACAAGATCCGTTTTTTAGCCAAAAACCCATTTGAGCATTCTCCTTGTTACACTCAAAATTAGCACTGTGTTCTCCAGCTGTGATTTTATGTTAAGCCATGTTTAGTTGTGTAGTTTCCCCAAGTGCTTGCTTGGTGAATGCTGCCTTTGAGTTACTGCAGAACATACATGTCATGAAGCCAAGCTGCAGTAATGTTGCTGATCCCGTTCTACAACTCCTCCTCAGCTCTGAGGTCTGGTACAAAATCTTCATCTTAGAAGGACTGCCAAAGTTGAGTGGTGATTTACTCTAGCTCTTTGTTGTGCTGTCCCTCATACTTCCATATAATCACTACCCCTGTTTTGCCCTGTCAAAACTGAGCCTCGGATATGCCTGTCCCTAGCAATTATTAGCAATTAGTTAGCATATTTAAAGTTAGCATATCTTCTGGACTGTTGTCAGTGAAAACAGAGACACTGAGACAACCCTGTTCTCAGTATGAATTAGTGTGAGATGATTAGCTGTAAAGTGACTTCCTTACTAGTATTAGGATGCAAAGTCAAAATTTGTTGCTATAGCCAAGATTTTTAAGTTCAGCTGCTGCAATAACATATTAAAATTATTGATAATAAAAATAATATTCCAGGAGTAGCACATTTATCTTTTACACAGTAACTGCTAACACAAGGACTGGATTGAAAACTTGGAAAGATCATATTTACAATTACATACAAAGGGGTTTTGGCTCCCTCTAGTGAGAAAAGGCATCAATATTACTGTGGCAGATTGGCTCGCCCATACAGATACAATGAGAAAATCATTGAAGGATGTTTGACTAATGCATTGCAGGGCCTCAATTCTGCTACACAAGGCAACCAATGCAGGACTTGGCTGACGTATAGTGTCAAAATTCGATGATCTTTATTAAGCTAAAAGAACTCTCATGCTGCAATTTCCTTAGGAGTTTTTTAAAAGTTATTGCTGTACAAGCATATAGAAGGAAAAGCTGCTGTAAGATTGACAGCTGTTGGCGTGAGGGGTTTGGTTTTGGTTTTTCGTTTGTGCTTATTTTGTTTGTTTTAAATTTTTAACAGCTATTTCTTTTACATTAAAATACTCATGAATACCCAAATTAATAAAAATTATCAGAAGAGATGGACAGTTAGATGGAGTGGGAAAAAGAAGGGAGAATTTTAAAAAAAATCAGATCCAGTTCTGCAGAGAAGTGGACTCTGAGTGCCCCTATACTGTTTCTAGCTGCCTTAGACCAATTTTATTTTTCTTTTCTTTTTTTTTTTTTAGAAGAAGGATAGAACAGCCAAGTGAGAGAAGAAAATGAAGGGATAGAGCAAAATAACATAAAAGGAAACAATAACATTGTCAAAGGAGCAGAATAATGGCTATTGTTGACAAATGTTCATCTGAAGAAGAGCTTGTCAGATTGATCTCAAGTTCTGTTGGTGTGGTTTAAACTATTTATTTCTCCTAGATGACAGCTCTGCTTAAAGTGATTATAACAAATGGCAGAGGCACAAGAAGTTACCACTAATGTTGTTTGAGCAGAAGGCTATTCTTTTCCATAATTTGTCAAGATTTTAAAAAATTTCTGATTTCCTTTATTTTCTTTTTTCCAAGGCAAGGCAGGAGAAGCAAAACTTCACTCCCAAGTTTTCTACAAAAGTTTTCTACAAGTATTCTACAAGGAAAAACAAGCTGCTGGATTTTCTGTTCTTTTTCATCCAACCAATTCAGAATTTAGTAAATGAAGACTTTAGGCAAGCTTAATTTTTCACAAGAAAGCTTTCTTTTCAAATACAATGATTAGCCATCTCTAATACATTTTTGTTGTATTATTCAGAAACATAGAGTTTAAAATAAACAGAAGGAGGGTGAGAAGAAGGACTTAAATCATTGGTGGTCTGAATGTTCTTTTAAATTTCCTTCAATTGCATGTCAAGTAAATCCAGTTCCTTAATGTACTGCTAATTGTCTGAAAGGCATATATCAATTTCAACAGATGATTATTTGAATGGTAGGAAGGACATGGTCATTTTCTTGGTAGGTGCTCTGTTCTTTCTTTAATGGTTGGGGTTGTGGGAATTTATGTGTATTATCCAGGTAAATTGTTTAATTTAAACTCCTTTGTAGCATACATGTATTAGAGTGTAATAAACTACCTTGAATTTGAATACATTAATGTTTAGAGAAGGGAGAAAGGAGAAGGAAGTAAATGCTGGCATAAAAGTCCACAAAAACATGTATCAAGGAGAAAAGCCCAGATCTTCCTAATGTGGTGCCTTCCCTACAGGCTTTTGCAGAACACACGGAACTGCTTCCAGGAAAGGTATTTTTTTTCACCTGCACCGAACAAGAGTAAGAGTGCATAAATAAATATGTCTAGGCAGGAATTTTCTTTGGGAGAGAGAAAATAGGCCTGGGTTTATCAGAGAACTCATTACCTTGTGTTGGGAAACTGCCTGTGCAAAAGAGAAGGTGTCAGTAAGAAAGAGTCCATGGCTGCTGTTTAACTGCAAAGTTTTTAGTTTTTTTTGTTTAAGGAGAAAATTAATTCTTCTACTAGGAACTTGAGTAGCGCTTATAAGAATGTTGCAACTTGTGGTAAGGTCTCAGATGATGAACTGTTCACAAATTGGCCCATTTAAGTAAAGGTGTGACAGCAGATTTGGGAACTTGACCATGTTTTCTTCAGAGACAGAATGACAGGGCTAGGTTTTCCTGCTATGTGTTTACAAAAGAGTTCAATACAAGTAAATTAATTTTATGGGAAATGGAAAACTTTGAGAAGAGTATTAATTTACACTTGCTGCTTAGCAGTATGCAAAAGTTGTTGATTGTAGTATACAAAAGAAGAAAGTTGAAAACTAAAATCAAGTTGGAGTTTGATCATAAACTCGCAACAAAAGAAGCCTATTCTGACAGGTGAGATTTTCACAATACCTAGTATTCAGGGAAGATGATGAAATCATTGTGTAACATATTGAAGCTAGGTTGTAAATCATCTAGTAAAAACTACTCAATTTTAAAACTACTTAAGCCTCATGTGTTGTTGTAATTATATTTAAATTTTTAATAAAGCCAATTGCTCAAAATGCCTAATTGTCTGCTAAACATTACAGAAAAGATAAGTAATTTTTCTCTGTTGTTTCTAAGCTTTTGTGATGCAGTTGGATTTCCCTTTGTGCACAATTAAGGGACTATGACCTTCTTATGGAAGCTAAAAGTAGACTTAGTAAGAGAAAAAACAAAGGCAATATAGCTCAGAATTTAAAAAAAACCAAAAAAAAGTTGTCAATGCAGAGTAACAAAAAATACAGTACTTGTGCACTGTGTAATAATTCCAGATAATACAATACTTGTGCACAATGTAATAATTGCAGATTTCTCTGGAATATTGTTAGTCACTGACCACACATATATATTCTCCATTCATTCAGAAAACGAACTGTATATTCCATTAACATCTGCTGTTGAAGAGATAGGGAACAACATTGCAAATATTATTGGTGGCCAAGTAAATATTTTGTAATAGCCAAGTAATTAGCTGGGCAAAGATAACAACTCTGAATAGTTGTGACACATTTCTGTCCATAGAAATGACAGACCCCTTGACTTTGGGCTGCAGACTGTCAGGACTACTCCCAGGGCTTCCCAGCATTTGTCAGCATGTATCTATTGGAGGGTAACATCATCAGGTTTTAGTGGCACTACTAGACTGTAAATTGGGATGGTGGCAGTGCAGGCAGGCGTTTATGCTTTGTGTCTGGGAGAAAACTAGCATAAAGAGCGTGAGATGTATTTTAAACCATTGCAGCAATATTCCCACTTTTAAAATGCTAACAGAATCTGTAAAAAGACATTTATGAAAACTGGTCTGTAGAAGTGACCTAAGGTGCATCCGTCATCTGGGTGGACAAACTTATGAGAACATCTTTACAACGCTGTCATAAGTAGACTTTATGTAATACAGCAAGAATAAATTTGTTTAGACAATGATAAATAGCAGAGAGGGTAATGTACATTTTGCTGCTATCTATCTGTCAAATAAATACTAGCCAAATACCTCATCAAATCTTGCTGTGAAGACAGACTGCCAGAAAGGTAGAGAAACTTTGAACCTTTACAAGACCCTTGTACCATGTGTCTTGGTCAATTTGTATGCAGATCCTTTTTCTATCAGGACCTTTTTGCACTGTTAGTGCACGTTGAACTGAATCCAGTACAAAAGCAGTGAATATAGAAACTGTTCTCTTTTAATTTGAATCGCGATAAAATGCATATCAAATAAAAGCATTTTGGAGCAGCAGGAAGATTTTATATGTAGGTAGCAAATCATAAAAAGATGCATATTTACAGTTTGGGTTCCTTTTAAAATTTCCAAGAATTCCAGACAAAAAATGTAGTTTAGTAAACTGCAAATTTTCTAAATCTAAATCACAGTATTTAGAAAGGTGACATGAAAAACAACAAGAGGAAGTAACAAGAAAAGAAAACCAAAGGAAGTCAGAAATAAGGCACAACCTCTACTCCTTTTCTGCTTACTACAGTATCTTAGAAGTACCTTAGAGTGTCTTAACAGTTATGTAAGCAGAAAACTGTGCTGAGAACAATTGTGGAAAACTGTGGAAAAGTGTGCTATCCAAACATAAAAATTGGATTTCACGACAATCAAAATCAGCAGGTAATGCATAAGGTTAGGGTGTATTTTGTATATTCAAAAATAATTTTTAAATATTTTCGGATTGATAATTTTCTTTTGAATTACTTGGCTAAATATGGTGCATGTTAAAATATTGCAGACATGTAGTTCATTTTAGATTTACCAACTGCGAAGGAGGGATGCATTTTTTGTGCTTAAAAAAGTAAAGTATTTTTACAGTGCTTTTGTTACTTGTTTAGAAGGTTAGAATATGCATAAAATGCGCTAGCTGGGGACTTAAAATTGATGAAGTATTTGCTGTAAGTAGGTCAAATTGCATGAGCTTTCAAAAAGAAAAAGTAGTACTCTATGTGCCAATTCTGAAGTAGATTAATACCCCTTAAGCAGGATATGGAAGAGGGGTATGACCTTAAAAGGTTAAGCAGCACTGTGGATGGCAAAAAGCTCATCTGCTTCACACAAACACAGGAGATAAATTACTCTTTTTTCACAAACATTGCTAATCAGAGCTTTCCTTGAAAAGTTTCAATGACAATTGTGACAGTAAAATTCTGAGCAAGCGTGATATAAATACCTTAAGCAAAGAGTAGCTCAAGTATGACTTGTATTTTATGTAAAAAAAGGTGACTTATCCTGCATTTATCACATCTACTCTATTAAAAAGCTTACTCTGTCTCAGATTCCTTTTCTGGGATACCAACTCAAGCTGTGAAACTGTATGAAAATGATGATTTAAAGAATGATATATTTGAAGAATGGAATAATGGTCAATTTTCTTTTCCTTTCAATTGCTTTGTTTGCCCTTTTAAATTTTTTAAGTCCTTTCTATTATCACCATGGTAGCACTGCAGCAAATGTTCTATTCTAAGCTGTCCATATTGCCAGCCTCTGGACTACCTTCAGAGAACTTTCCACTGGTTTTGTATAGAAATCACAAGCAGTAGAGATGACAAAGACTGCAGAAACCTTCTCATCTCCTTCTAGAGCAGGACCATGTCTTTGACCCTTTCTTAACTAGACAACTTTCATCAGTCATGAGGGAATCTCACATTCAAGAGCTAAGCAATGACAGCTGTAAATGACAAAAAGCGCACTGAAATTCTCTTGGGACTCCAGCACAGAGCAATGAAGGAGCTTGAATTCACCTTCTTGGGAAGTTTTGAAATGCGCATTACTTTAGGATGGGAACTAAGCCATTGTAACCTATGTTGAGTATGTCTGTGTAGACAGTCTCAGAGTTTCCATCACTGCAGAAGGAATGTCATTTAACCCACATTATCATCACTGGTTGCTCTGCTGCACTTGCTGCAGAGTAACAGCAACATATTTAACATATTTTACAGGGTGGGCTTTTATGTGTAAATCCTGAGAAACATTTCAGAGAGAGGTATTATGGAGGGGGAGGGTGGGAAACCCCAACTCTTAAATATTTCAAAGAATGGGTGCATTTAAAAGTAAAAAAAGATCTAAAATCTTTCATTTCTAGATGTATTACCAGCACAAACTGTACCAGAATTTATGACACTTTTGATTATGACAGCATAACTCTACCATGGATGCTCTTGCTCTTGTATATTCCTTAAGAGACAAAGCCTTTTCTCTACGGAAAAAAAATTTAAAATAGCCGAAATATTGTGTGACAGTGGTCACTGGGGTTTTCAGGATGAAGAGAGAGACGTAGATCTGACTCCATATTTAGAAGGCTTGATTTATTATTTTATCATATCTATATTACATTATACTAAAAAGAAAAAGAAAGGAAGGTTTCCTCAGAAGGCTAAGCTAAGCTAAGCCAAGAATAGAATAGAAAGAATGATAACAAAGGCAGCTCTCCGACCGAGTGAGAGAGCCAGCTCTGCCATGACTGGTCACTGAATCAAAACATCCTCACCAGAGCAATCATGAACCCACCTGTTCCATTCCACAGCAGCAGATAATAATTGTTTACATTCTGTTTCTGAGGCCGCAGCTTCTCAGAAAGAAAAATCCTAAAGAAAGGATTTTTAATGAAAAAGATATCTGCAACAATATTTGGCTTGATTTCAAAGGCTATGTACTAAAGGCCAAACACTTATAATAGTAATTAGTGGACTAAAAGTTAAATCAATACAGGTTAACATAGGTCAAAGATGTCTTTTGTGCTGATGTTCTCACAGAAGACTGTAAAAAACCCTCTATTTTTGGGGTTTGTTTTAACCCTTTAAATGTACCTTACACTTTTTACCTCAGTATGAGAATGTTTATGTCAGGGTTGGATGACCTCCTGCAACCTTCTATAAGTAAAGAGAAGCCAGAAAAGAAAGGCAAAATTGTTAATTGCCTGTGGAAAGAGGGAGGCAGACAAAACTAAAAAAGAAAAATAATAATCAAAATCCCCACCATTTTCTGTAAAAAGTAAAGGCACAGACAAGAAAGAACAAGTGCAAAACTCTCACTAGAAAAATGCAATTTATCTGGCTCAAGTATTTTGTGGTACATTTCTTGCTGTTGTCTCATGCTAAACAGCTCAGTCACTGAAGGTGTCCCTTTTCTCTTTCTCTACTATAGCTAGAAATATCACTGTGCCATTGCTGACAAGCTGCTATTCTCAGAGGTGTTACAGGTGAAAGTCCTATATCAACTGATTTGCTCTGTCACTTTAATATAGCATGACTTCAACCTCTTACAGTTTCAGCACCTGAAGTTGCCCAGCCCTACAATTCTTTGCCCCTTTGAATGATTATGCTCCTTGGCAACTGGCATTTGTAAGTATGTGAAATTATGCAGAATTTGCACTATGAGATGATACCAAATGAGTCATACTGGTAGATTAACTAGGGCACACAAAGCAAAGATGGAGGAATGAGAGGACAAGAAGAGAGTACACAAGAAGAGAATACAATCTACTTTTTTCTCTGCAACAGGTATAACACCATAGAAATCAAAATTAACACAAATCCTCCTGGGGTAAGGTTTGCTAAAGGCAAAGACGTCCTTTGGTGTTCAAAGGCCTGGAATATTTAGATTTGGAGTATCAATTCAATTAGAAATGTAACTGCAGGAGGGAGCCACCATTCTTAAAATTAGCCTCTATAACCTTTCATGGGGATCCATCTTTGTCATGCACATCACATTTTGTAAGAGAAGAGGTAATGTTGAATGGCTTCAGTGAAAACTCTTAAATCTACTCTGAATAGAATTAGGATCCAGAGGAGCAATTATTTCCAGAAAGCCTGAGGTATTGCCTGTGATGAGATCCTTTCTAAGAGGTTCGCTTAAAGTACCAAATTCTCTATGCAAATACCGGCAGATTAGTCAGAGGAGAAAAACAATCTTTTTAAATGGTCCTTTGGGAAGATGGGTCTTGCAGTGAATTTTGTAATTGCTGATCTATTGCCTACATTCCAGGAAAAACTATTAAATACTGAAACGACTTATGGAAGATGAAGTCTTTGTGAATGTGAAAGTCTAGTGCATGGCAGCCTCAGAAAGGAACCCATCAAAGCCCTTGAAATCCTAACACACATGTTGTGAGTTGGCAGTGTATGCCAGTTCTTACCAAACCACAGCAAAATGCTGATGACAAAAAGAGGCCATTAGGTCACACACAGCATGAAGCAGTATGAAAGAGGAAAGCAGCTGAGAGCATCAACCCTGTTATGGAGTGTCAGTATTCTTACTGACATTTGCAGAAATTTGCATTGAGTCTATGAAAATTACAAACCCGGCAAAAGAAAAGGGAGCGAGACTACTCTGGCACAGCGTTTCCTAAGGAGCTTCAAAATGTAAAGATTATATCATCTTTAAACTGAAGGAGGATATTAAAATGACAGACTGGAAATGGCATCAAATGCTAGAAAGACTCTGGGCAGCGCACTTATAGATTGCAGTGCCACTGATGGAAAACTCACCAAACTGGGATGAATGGAGCAGCATTGTACTAAACCCCAGAAATGTCCACCACTTCACTGTCTGCCATTCCGTTAATATGCACATAGCAGCTCTGCAACATTTCTACTGAGCATCTATCACCCTGTTAAACTGTGACTGAGGGGCCTTAGTGACGCAGAGTTGCCAGGCAAGGTCAAAGGAGAGCCAATTTATTGCAAAAACCAGGCTTTTAAAGCAGTCAGGCCATTCTCGGTTACATAGCTTTAAATCATAACAAACATAATTCAGACAACCACCATACACCGAACACGTGATGATTACACAACTTGCTTTTCTACCTCTAATTCAGCTGTGTCACTTTCTATTCATGCCTGAGCCATGGTTTTACAAGGCCTTTCTTTTGTAAGGTTTTACCTATATGCAAGAGCAAACCACTAGTTTCTTCAGTGCTAAGAGTCTAGATGCAAATCCATGCCCATCAAGTGAAACTAATTGTGGAGAGAAAATCCTGTCTGAGATGTTCAGTCATTCCCTTTTCTACACAGACCAAATAAAAAGAAAAGCAAGCTATAGGACTGTGCTCTTGCTATTACAAAACACCTATTGCCATCACGAAAATGAACAAGCAGAAAATCAGCAAAAATGAGACTTAAGGCAAGCACCCCTTTGAAAGGAATAGTGATGTGATAAACATACTACAACTATTCTGATAGAAAAAGGCCCTAGAAGTAAAAGCCAGTGCAGGGCTGCACCTTTTGTGTGGCACACATAAGCCACAACACGTTTACTGGTGCATTCTGTCCTTTCCTTCTCCACTGCACCTACCACTGTGTTCTCTGGATCTCAGAGCCTGAAAGTAGGTGCAATTATTTCCACAGAGGGGTGGGAAGAGGCATAGGGAGCCGTGGCATTAATCAAAAGGATGGGACCACGATCAGACTAAGAATCATTTATTGCTTTGATAACATCAGTCTCAAAGACCATGAGATTTGTAAGACAGCAAGCAGTTGGCCAAAATCCAAGATGGTCACAAGTTCTTCATTACAAGACAATATATAACTTTCTAATCCAATGGACAGTCACCACTGAGTATGTTTTACTTTTCTAACCTATCACCTCTACTTCTTTCTGTTGCAGTGTGGATACTTTTGTCCAAAAAGGTCTTATTACATGTACACATATATGGCTCTATTATAATATCTAAACTCAGCTTATTCTATTACAATCACATTACTACGTTACTATACTATATAACCCTTTATCATCTTATTTAATAAAGTTTCTTACTTAAGGCATATTCTTACTTCCAACTATACAAACATAAGTTTATGATTTCTCTGTTCAATGCCTGTGTACCTTGCTTTCACATTAATCTAGACTTCTTCTAAGGCTGTAAATAAAACCCTCTTGAGTCTGTGAAGATTTTTGTCTTTCCGATTCCCACACTTCTTCAAACTCTCTCAGGAAATTCCGACTTGACTGTTTTTCAGTGTCTTCATAAGACGGCTTTTTCTGGCTATTTTCCTTTCCTTTCCTTTCCTTTCCTTTCCTTTCCTTTCCTTTCCTTTCCTTTCCTTTCCTTTCCTTTCCTTTCCTTTCCTTTCCTTTCCTTTCCTTTCCTTTCCTTTCCTTTCCTTTCCTTTCCTTTCCTTTCCTTTCCTTTCCTTTCCTTTCCTTTCCTTTCCTTTCCTTTCCTTTCCTTTCCTTTCCTTTCCTTTCCTTTCCTTTCCTTTCCTTTCCTTGGCAAACACTGCCTGTCTAAGGAAAAATCTAATGTCCCAGCTATGGAACATGTAGACAGAAGTGCATCATCACTGAGATGTGTGTGCTCATACACACATGCAGTGAGAACAGAATGGTGTTATGGTGGGTGTGTGGGCTGGAGACAGTGATGACACACACTCCAGAGGTCCTTGCAACAAACAGCCTGTTTTATTGTTCAGAGCTTAGGGTGCAGTATTCACCAAAGAATACTCAGTATTTGATGGGGCAGTAGAATTCCTATGAGTCAGCATTAGCTGCCTGTCAGGAGGCCAATAACCAGGAAATGAAGACCAGCACTCCCCTCAGTGTCAGCCATAAGCATGGAGTGAGTGGTTTATGCCTGGAGAGTCCATGTGGTTCAACCTGGCTGCTGTGGGTTGATACTGGCCCAGTGTCAGGCACCCACAAAAGCCACTCCCTCACTCCCATCCACAACTGGAAGAGGAGAGAAAATACACCAATGGATTCATGGGTGGAGGTAAGGACCAGGAGAGATCATCAAATACTGTCAAAGGCAAACTTATGAAATTGTTTAACAAAATCAGAGCAGGATAATGAGAAGTAAAATGAAACCATTAGAAACACCTTCCCCCCACCCCTCCCTCCTTCCAACCCTACCTCCTAGAGGTGCAAGGAGACAGAGAATAGGGGTTTACGGTCAGTTCGTCACCCATGGCTTCATGGGGTTCTCCACTGGCATCTCCAATGTAAGTCAATCTCACAAACAACAGCTCTCTGGGAACTGCTGCTACGTGAGTCCATCCCATGGGCAACAGTCCTTCCAAAACTGCTGCAGTGTGGGTCACTCTTCCACAGGCTACAGTCCTTCAAGGATGGGCTGCTGCAGAGACACCCCTCTCTCCACAGGGTGTCTCTTAGGCATCCACCTGCTCCAGCAGGGGCTCCTCCATGGGCTGTGGGTAGATCTCTGTGGATCATCCCTGTGGATTTCCATGGGTTGCCAGAGGACAGCTGTTTCACCGCGGTCTTCACCACAGCTGCAACTGTATCTCAGTTCTGGTGCCAGGTGGATCTCCTCCCCCTCCTTCTGCACTGACCTTGGTGTCTGCACAGTTCTTCTCACATGTTCTCCCTCCACTCTTCTCTGGCTTAAATTACAGCACCACATCTTTTGTTTCCATTTCTTCTTAAATATGTTATCACAGAGGTTTTATCAGCATTTCTTATTGCCCCAGACTTGGTTCGTTGCATTTTCATCTTTGGAGCCACCAGTGATTGGCTCTGCTGGACATGGAAGAAGCTTCTATCATCTTCTTACAGAAGCCACCCCTGTAAGCCACCCCCCAAATACCAAAACCAGGCCATGCAAAAACAATGCACTGGCTTTTGATAACTCCACTATAGAAGACTGACAAGGAGAAAGCTTCCCACAGAAACCTGTACCTCTACAACTTCCCTGTATGCATTTCTATGTGAAACTACAGGACTTGAGCACACATAGGTTACAATGTAGTCCCACAGTCCTTTCATATAGATTGTAGCTGAAAAGTAGGGAGTACTTGGAAAGTCAGCCTAGAATTCCAAATCGTTGGAGGTGGTAATGCGATGGTTGGCTCTCACAATTAAGGGATGAGTATTATATATATGTTAAGAGAAGTTTTATTGATGTTATGTTATTGTAATATGCTGTCCCCATAGTCCTCTTTCCCCTCCATCTTGTATTGTTGCCACTGGATGGCCTTGGTAGTCAGGGCATTTGGGGGGGAGGGCAGGCTTGTTGCTAGGAGGTGTGGAATGGCAACACCTGACCTTCAATCAAATTGCAAGAAAGCAGTCTCCACCAGTGGATAGCAAAGAAGAATTGACTGATGGACTTTGGGAGAGGTTAGGTTACCTGATGGAACATCAGAGTATAAAAGGTGGAGCAGCCATTTTGTGGTTGAGCACATTTTAGTTCTATGCTCCCAACGCTGTTCTTTCTCCTTATTCAGTCATTTGTTGTCTTTTGTTAAAGTTTAATAAATCTTTGAAATTTTGAAAGTGAGAGTCATTTCTCACAAATGGGGGCTCAATTTGGGATTAACACCTTGTCTCTGTGGCCCTAGGAGATTTTAAAAGGGAGACATGTGCCCAACTGAGTTCAGTAGCTCGATCAACTTCTCTTTGGGTCACCTGTGATTGTGAGGTCAGCACCCCAGGGACAACTAAAGACTGAACAACAAAAAAAGAAGAGGGGGAAGGTGAGTACCATTCTCATAATATTTTGGCCAGATTAATAACCCATAATCCAGGTGCATTAACCACAGCTCCAGGCGGTAGTGCACAGGACCTGTACCTAGTGCACAGGACCTGTACCTAGTCCTTTGGAGCTTAAGGATACTGGACGGTTGGGCTGATAGTGTGGGACATAAAGTAAGAGGAAAGCGGGGAGCTGCAAAAGGCAGGACATGAGTGAAAGGGGGCAGAGAAGTTGTGGGCGGGATGTGGAGTAAGAAAGAAGCGACAGAACTGTGCAAAATGGAATGCAAACAAAAGAGGGGTAGAAAAAGCAAAGGCGGTAGCAGGAACCGCCAGGTATCAGGGACTGGAGATGGTGAGAGGCCACAGGCGGCAAGAGACTGCCCCTAGGCATTGCGGAGACTGGGATGCAGCAAGTATGGTAGCACCCAGCAGGGTTGACCCAGTTTTGCAGGGTTGCCAGACCAGGGGCTGCAGGGGGGATTGACATAGGTAGTGGCCAGCAGGAACCCAGCACAGTAGCTTCCCAGCACTTGCGAACTCAACTGGGGAGGTGGCGGCGCTGAAACGAAGCTCGCACATGGCGCTGCTGAGGGTCAAGGGGTACCTCGGTTGTGTGTAGGGGGGTCTTGGAAACCACAGGCAGGAACCCATGTGGGTAGTGGCTAGCAGGAACCCAGCACAGTAACTCACAGGGCTCGCTAACCCAACTGAGGCAGCAGCGGTGCTGAACGCAGTTTGCGTGTGGTGCTGCTGAAGGTCAGGGGCTAGAGTGGTTGTGTAGGAGTGTCACACATCCCGGCTAGATGGTAACAGTGAGGGGGCGGGCGACAGTCCCCCTCTTTCGGGAATGTCCAGCTGAATACCAGAGCAAAAAGGTGCAGCACGGGCCTGGGTGATGACTTTATTTGATGGTAAACTCCCCGAGTTCCGGGGTCCCAGGCAATGGACTGGGAACAGCTTATAAAGGGGGACAGGTCTCAAGGGAGGATACAATGTTCAGCTAATAAGGAGAACTGGGAGTGGAACACAAGACAGGGAATGCAAGGGAGGAAAACTGCTTGGGACAAGAGGGGTTAACAACTGGATGTGGGAGGAAGGGGTTTGAAACCTGGCAGGAAAGTTGCTAAGTAACAACAGATAAGGCACCTGGCTCAATTGAATAACAAAGGCAGGTCTGTGTCACTCTAAAAGCAGGGGAAGAAAAAGCCCAAAAGAACTACCAAAGAACAAATCAAACAAATAATAATAATAATAATAATAATAACAACAATAATAAACAATAAGCTTCAAAATAAAAACACACTGCAACATCGGAGGTCTCGGAAACTGCAGCGGTTTCCCTGCAGTATCCATCCACTGGCATAAAGCTGTGCGAGCGTGGAACCACCTCACTGGCTTTCAGCAACTGCCCTGCGCTGCACCAGAAGGCACCGGGGCGCAGGACCATGCTGGCTTCCCTGTGGTATTCACCGGCATAAAGCCACACAAGTACGGGACCACATGGGTGGATTTTGGCAGCTGCCCTGCACTACACCTAAAGGCACCAGGACGTGGAGCCATGGCAGCAAGAGGAGTGGTGGAACAGACATGGTGGTGCAGGGTTCCCCGGATTGCAGGCAGCTTGTTTATTTTTGTTTTCCAGGAATAAGGTAAGGTGGTTTTTTTTTCCCACCCCTTTCATTTCTCTTGCTCTTTTTTTTTTTTTCTTTTCTTTTCCTTTCTTTTCCTTCTAGCTGATTGGGAAGACGGGCCTTGTTGGGAGTGCCTATTGGGAAGGTGGACCTTGCTGGGAGGGCCTGTAGTTGGCTACTGAAGATGGGACTAGGGAATCCCCAAGGGGAGAAGTGAAGGGATATCTGGTATATCCATAAACAGCCCCCCAGGAAGTAAACTAGCCCAGTGGAGATGTGACCTCCACACCAAGAGTGAAGACAAGGTTATGCAGTATTGTGTAATAGACTGGATTGAGGGGTAGATTGAGTCCAACCAGGTATACTGGCTGTGATGTGAGTTGAAGGAAGAGCAGATGTGTCAAGGTATCCATATAAAAATTAAAGAACAACCCTGGTACAGAACAGGGAGAAGGGACTTCTCACTAAACAACCCTTCTAGCTATAGACTCTCAGTCCTGAATCTCAAAACACCCCACTCTGTCCAAACAAAAAAATCCTGGATTAGAGAAAAACACTGGTTTGGGGTATGCTTTGCTTTCCTCTTTCCTAATGCCACCTCCTACCTTTTTTCTTTCACTGTGAACACTAATTTTTAATCAAGTGTATAACAGAATGGTCATTCTCCACTAAAATTTAACATTAACCTGTGCTACTTCTCTTTCAAGTTAAGAGAAGAGGTTAGGTGTCAAAGGCTTAGATATCTTTCCATGCATGTGCAGTGATTTACCTTGCCCTCTTTCAGTCCAAGATAATATCTTGATGGACTCTGTTTCAAAGTCACTGTCACCCCTACAGAGTGGCCTGGAGCTTTCCTTACTGTATCTGCCTCATCCCCAAGAGACTGTGAGCTGCCCTCCACAGAAATAGGGACCACAGGTACACCCCCACCACCCACCTCAGTTAAGGGATAAGAGGTACCCCTTGAAAAAACACAACAATTTATCTAATGTCGCCTACACTTTCCCCTTCCCTGCCTCTCATAAACCACTGAACAGCCTGACTGGGATGGTGAGAGCTAGGCCTAAGAACTACTCCTTTAGAGTACATCCCCCACTCCTATGGCCAGTACTACCTGCATGGGAGGAGGAGAGGTTCACCAGAGCCCTTCTGCTGCTGTGCTAACTCCAGGGCAAAGACTGGAATGGAAACCAACCAAGGCATAAACCCCCATCTACTCTGCTAGTTTCTGTAAAAATTGGCCTCTGCAAAGAGGCAGATTGGGGTACAAATATAACTCTCTAAAGAGGCCAGAACTAGATGCTTCCATAGAAATTTTGACTTGTAGAGCAGTAAGGTAGAGCTGGTTTTAGTTCCTACCCCAGCATCTCATATGTAAAGAGTAAAGAATGCCATGTGTACTATGCACTAGCAGTGGTGCTCAATAAATCCCTTTAATCCTCTCCTTCATGCTGGTCAAGCCCCTGGAGAAGATGGGACAGCAAGAGGTGCTCAGTTTTGTGCCCTCCTGCTCTTGTGAGGTAAGAGGCAGGAGGCAAGAATCCAGCATGATCTCTCTTTGACTTTTTTTAGGACAGCACTGTCTGTTTCCCACCCCAAAGGCACAGAGGGTGCCTTTCCAGAACCCCACTGGGAGTGCTGGAGCATAGGTCTATGAGTCTAAACAGTTAAATATCGCCTAGAGGGTAACTGGCAGTAGATGTGATTCATCTCATGTCAAGACTGGCCTGGCCTTTCTTATTTGTAAGACTGTGCCACAATGTCCCACCCATAGTCCCCTCTGCCCCCATCCCCACTGCGTCATAATCCCACAGAGAAAGACTCACAGGAGAGCTCTAGGGGAGTGCTGTGCATGTGTGTGACTGTGGGCATGGCTCTGTGGGCACACACAGGTGCCAAGGTGCACATGTGTGTCAGTGTAGGTGGCTGCGTGCACGTCTTGAATTGCACACTCTCAAGTGTGAGTAGGTTTGTGCAAAGCTCTGTGTTTTTGAGTGTGCACAGGCTCTGCAGATGTGAGGATAGCCCTGTGTGAGATATACATTGTGTTGATGTGTACACATTGATGTGCACAGCTCTCTATGTTCATGTGCTGGTGCGTGCAGGTTAGGAGTGCACAGCTCCATATGTGTGTGCAAGTGTGTGCTACTAGTAAGTACCAGGGCTCTGTGCAGGTGAGCAGGTGCCTGAGTGTGTGCACTAGCTCTGCACATGTCCCTGAGTGCACACGCGAGCTAGGCACATCCAGAGACGTGGCTCCAGAAACATGGCTCTAGATACACAGCTCTGTGCATCCATCTGCTGTCCCACCTGAGATAAACATGTGTCTCTGTTTGTGTGTGTGTCTGTGTGTGTGTGTGTCATTACTGAGCTCTGCTGGCTAGAGTGGCCCCTAGCTTGCTGTGTACACTCTTTTCTCATAGAAAGAAGTATTTGCCTCTGAATTTCCCTTCTACAACTGTTAAAGGCAGGCTGCCTGCCCTAGAAAGGAGAGGCATCCTAGGCACAGCCAGTCCCTTTGTTCCTTTTCTCTAGGAGAACTGTCCTTTCCATGATCCCAAGGGCTTGACAGCCTAGCACAGCTGAGGACCTAGCCAGGTACAGGAAAATCAGGCAGCTGTGGTGAAAAATCTTTTGCTAAACCCAGAAAATTTGTGGGGATGCTGATGGCAAATCCTGATGTGGTGTTGCCTTCCTCTGGTCACTGTCCCTGTGCTGTTGGGTACATAACTGCTGAGGGTATTCTTGCTCCCTAGACCTGCTCTACCTTGACTGAAAAGGAGACATCTTTTGCCTTTTTAAGTAGTTACCAGTCCTCTTTGTCACTTTTCTCACAAAGTCACCCTCTTCCATCCTGTATGCAGCCCATGGTGTAAATGTAGCAGTGCCTCCATTGGTGACAGCAATAACCAGATCAGTGACAGCTGCTGCTTGTGCTTTTCACTTGCCAGCACAAAACCACAGCATTTTCTCTTGTTCCAGGAGAAGCCCATGTCATCGGCTCCACAGCCTAGAGGGGCAGACACCCAGGTCTTGCCAGCACAGACAAGCCTGGAGTATCTTAGAGGTGAGAACCAAAGACTGGGGGCAGCGGGAAGGGAAGAGAGGGGTGTATGTAAGCCAGTAAGCATAGCTGCTACGAAAAATCAGAGTCTGGAAAACACACGTGTTTATTACTTTTGGGGTTTTTTTATGCTGATGGGTTTATTTTTCCATGTAAGCTCAACTAAGATAACTGCAATGTCTCTACCAGATGTGAGGGCCAAGAGACACCTGCCTGCAATGGTTCATAAGCCAGCATTGCAGTTCTGGCCAGGTTGGCAGACCTGACCCCTGATGCTTCTCCTCTTCAAAATGCTCTCCAAGACAGACTTAAGAAGCCTGGTGGAAAAAACCCCAAAGAATGGACCATAACATCCAGTGAAAGATTGTCTCTTAAGCAGAGAGATAATCAGAGAAGCACCAGGATGTCCAAAAAGTAGAGCTTCCACCAGCCAGCTCGAGGACTGTTTAAGTAACACTTTAGGCAGGCAATTTGAACCATATTGGTTACTGATGTAATTGTCCTATTTTAATGGATGAGAATTGCTAGTATCAGTTGAGGGGACGTACGGGGAGAACAGTGAGAAATGCTGGGGTAGTTTACTTAGAAATTGACAAGTGGAGTGTCCTGGATTGCCAAGCAAATTGTATTCTATTTGCCATCTGTATGGCAGTTTTCTTCTGTTAAGTGGGCAGTTTTCCTTATCTCTTCTATAACCAGTCCTCCCTCTGGGGAGAGACATCTGCTGATTACCGGCTATTGAATGTCACAGCATGACTGATAAGAACTACAGCATCCCATTGTGCGATGCTCCGCCCAGAGGGAAGAGCCAAGCATTTCTAAGATATAGATTGATATTCTGGAACACCAGCACAGCTTTCTCCACTGGATTTCCCAGACGAACAGCTGCCTCTTCCACTGGATCTTCAGAGGAAGATTACACCTTTCTACAGGATCCAACTCCAACAGAACCACAGCTGACACTACAGGAGGACTGCAGCCACACTTCCAATACCAACACCTTGACCAACAGGGTGTCAGGTTGTGTTCTGACTCTGTCAATGCTGTTTTAGTTTACTGCATTGTTTATTTTATTTTTTTATTTTCTGCCCTAGTAAAGATCCTTTTTTTTTTTTTTTTTTAATTTCCCGAGAGCCCCTTAATTTAAAATTTATAGCAATTTACATTTTCCATTTTAGGAGGGGCTCCTGCCTTCCTCAGAAGACACCTGTCTTTCGAAACCAAGACATGGAGTAAGACAGGAGATAGAGGACAAGACCAGGCTGGCCCCTGTGCTTGCCACTGAGAAGATTATATAGCCCTGCTACAGGCAGCAATGCCATAGGCATGGTAAGGTGGCAGCAGAAGCTATACTGGACTTCTGTCATTCCTCAATTGTCTTTTCCCTCCAGAATCCAATATGGATATAATTGACAAATAGAATACAAAAGACCAATTGTCCTTTGTACTCACCACCAAGACACATCTTGCTATGTGTAACAACTTCATGGGCATGGTAGATGGGGGTAAAAAGCCATACCAGACCTCTGTGATTCCTTTTGTCTTCCCCAACCAGGTCATGTCACCAATTCCACCAATCATTGTGCTTAAGAAAAACCTGAGGGGTTTTTTAGTTCTTCCTACTGTCCTCACTCACATCCAACAGATGCTATTATGACTCATCCAAAATTAAATTTTGACTCAAGAGAAGTAGAAGTGGATCACAGAAATTGAAAATGAGAATAATTGCTCAAGCCAAACAACTTATAGAAAGGGGGCGTTGTTGATGAGTAATGTGATGGTTTCTTCTCACAATTAAGGGACAAACCTTATGTGTACACTAAGAGAAGTTTTACTGGTGTATAGTTATGTTATTGTGGTATGTTCTCCCCATAGTCCTCTTTCTCCTCCCCCTTGTATCGTTGCCTTGGTGGATGGATGGCCTTGGTAGTTGGGGCATTTGGGGGGAGGGCAGGCTTGTTACTAGGAGGCACAGCATGTCAACTCCTGACCTTCAATCAAATTGCAAGAAAGCAGCCACCTTTGAATGACAAAGAAGAGTTGACTGACAGACTCTGGGAGGGGTTAGGGTTACCTGATGCAATAGCAGGAGTATAAACAGTGGAGCAACCATATTATGACTGAGCACATGGCGGTTTAGTTCCAGGCTCCCAGTGCTGTTCTTTCTCCTTATTCAGCCATTTGTTGTATTTTGTTAAAGTCTAATAAATCTTTGAAATTTTGAAATTGAGAGTAGTTTCTCATGGAGGTTTCTTGCTTTTGCCAACCCAGTTATTCAGACATTACCTCCACAAGAAGGTGGAATTTTAAAACTAGTAATAAATACAACATTATTTTTAATAATTTTCTGGTTTTCTGTTTCCACTAACCAGATATCAAATATCACTCTGATAAAAAAGCTCTTGTATATTAAATTAGAGAAAAAAATGAAGGTGCATATTTCACATAGTCACAGTTTAAGGAAAAGGGAAGCCTTGGTGCAAAAAGAGGACTAGCTAATCCTGAGGATGGTCCTGAGAAGGACCATCAGGTCCTTCAGTACAGCACAAGTCTTCCTATGAATTATCTCAGCTGCATTTATTTCTGTCACACAAGTTACGGCAGTACATTCTGCAAATACAGCAAAGTCTAGAAAGTATGTTCTTTCAGTGCTCACCCTCTTCCATATGGTTTCATGAGCAATAAAAAAAAAAGATCATGATTTCTTTGCCTCCTCCTATTTTCTTCCTTCTTCTTCACTGAAATAGGAGGAAAGTAAAGAAAGGTTAAAAGGTGACAGGTGTTTTGTGGCTCATCTTAGAAATTAACCAATTCCCCCCAGTCCCCTTCTCATAACTCCAGCTGCCAGGAAAGCCTTCTGCTCAGCTACTGCTTCCAGTAAAGGGCTTTCTGAAGGAACATGATGCTCTGTGCATATCCCAGATGCTTATTGTTAAAATTACAATGAGAAAATAAAATACAATTTTTGATATTCCCTGCTTGCCTTGAGCCCTGCAGTAAAGAATTAAAAAGCTGTAAAAGAAAAGAAATCTAAGGTTTCCCACTGCCCCAAACACATTGCCTACTACCATGCCTGAGCTTTTTTCTCCCTACTCTTTTGTAAGTGACTGAAAATTTTAACCTGCCAAGTTGAACCATTTTAGATATTATAGAGTGAAAGAAGCAAACTGTCAAACAAAATTGATACTCTCCTGCAGAATCTGTTGACAAGTCATTTGTTGTTCACAGTTGAAGACTCTGTACATTACTTGGGCTCACAAGTGAGTAACACAAAAACATGGTAAATAGCAAGTCAAAAATGTTGACCTGCTATTTACCTGGGTTGTAAAAGGCCATCTTACTCTCCTGTATAGGTGCTGATAAAGTGCTTATAAAATGACACTAAATAATAATGGCACAACTTCATCAAATTCAAAACTATACTTAATATTACAGATCCATGCTAATAAGATACTTTCAATGAGGCCCTTGATAACACTATGCACTGCTACCCCTAAGACATGAAGAGAAGGGCACACATTAGTCATTTCTGTGGGAATCATTCAAATCAGAGGGTTTTGGGAAGGCTGCAAAAGGCAGGCTTCAGAAACAGCAGAACTGTGATTAGAGCTAAGCGCTAGCGAGCTCTAAGGACTAATAAGGAAACTAAAGACAAATAGAACAATGAACTCTATATTAACGCTTGTCTAGAATAACTCCCTAAGCTACCAAAAAGTATATCTAGCACGATATTAGGAAGTTCTAAGCTCAATAATGGAGCTCTGTGCGTTGTATTTTAAGGCTTACAAGTAGGTATTGTATTCAAAATAAGCAAGCATTGTTTTAACAAAAGGTACATGTGCTTATAGTGGCTGGATAAAACTACTGTCAATATGCTTTTGCTTTGTGTGATTGGTCAAAAAACTTTTAAAGTGAGTTGTAACATTGAGTTCTTTGTCTGCTGCCAAGGATGTGAGCTGCTGGCATCTTCCCATTGTCCTAACAATATAATGAGACTGATGCTGGAAAATAAAGAGCTCGAGACCCATTCCACAGCAGTCCCATCCCATTTGTGATTTTGCATGTAAACCTGTGGCTGGCATTAAATGGTTCTCCTTGTGTGTTAGGAATTATAGATTAGAGGAAGATAAAAAATCAAAAAGAAGACCATGGACAGTTCCAGTGTCGGAGGTCCAGGCTGTTAAAACGGGGAATGGACTGTCCCCCTTGTCGTCTGTAGCTGATATACTTGCAAGTAATAAATTACAGATTTGGGTGCTCCTGGGTAATGAGATGGGAAACAATTTATCTAAAGCAGAATGCCATATCTTTTGTTCGCTTGAGACAGTTTACAGGATGAACGACATTCTGACATCTCAAAACATGAACTAAAAGACTTATTAATCTGGGTAAAAGTGAATTCTCAAATTAAGACTTGAAGTTTCCTTTTACCTTTGATTTCTGGGACCAGATAAGCCGGAAAACTTACAGTCTAGTCTCTCTTAAAAAGGAAGAGGCTTTGGTCAAACTAATGCCTGTCTCCAGAGTTTTAGTGGATAGCTTTAAACAGAATGATCGCAACGGAGACTTTCTAGAACATTGAAGCAAGGTACCTAGTTCTGGGACTCTAATTCTGAGTGGTACTGAGCCTTCATCCTCCTCTGAGGGGATTTTGGGTTTTGCTCAGGGTTCCTTCCCTTCTCCTGGCATATCTGAGGTTTCCCCAGGCAGTGTAAACAATGCCCCAGTTCCCAAAAAGAGGGAATCAAATCAACTTCCATCTTTGGTTATGTCCTTGGTTTCTTCTGAGATACCCTGCGTCACTGGCGCTGCTACAGGACATCTTCCCATTCCTCTGTGGAATCATCTACCCCCAGTGTTTCCAGGAAAGCAGAATTTGGGATTTTCGTTGTGGTCCAAGAATTTGGGGGGTCAGCAGGTGCATTCTGGGCAGCGCCAGATGTCCAGAGTTGCTGAGAACCCTGTAAGGGGACTTGGAGACCTTGGCATGCTGCCCGAGACACCTGGTGGCTTGATTTTGATCCTTCCAGTGAATTGCCAGCTTGGCATGGGTATGTGAAGATCACACATGTTTGAATGGTGTAGTTACAGGGTGTTCACAGGGTGAAAATATAGTTTTTGGGATTTTTGGTATAAGGGTTATGGGGACAAGATGGAGGAATCATGGCGTGTCTCGTCCTTCTTTTTCTTCTTCTTGTTCTCCATCTTCTGCTGTGATGTTGGCACTTGGGGATTGGTTTAGGATAGAAGTGCACTGTCTAGTATAGGTGATAGGTATTGGGAATTAAAAGTAAATATTATATAGGTAGTTTGTAGTATAAAAATACGACACCTCCTCAGGGCGGGAGAGAGTGCCTGGAACTGTCTTGCTGAGCTGACCTCGGCAGGGCAGGAGAAAATTTTTTGTAGATAAGATAAAATAAACAGCCTTGAGACCAAGAAATGAAGAGTCCTGACTCCTTCTTCAAGCGCCGGGCTGGGGAAAGAGACTTTCAAACTTTTCTTGGGGTCATTCTGATCAGCTAGAAATCCCGACAGGCAGCTTGGGAGTCAAACTGGTCTGGGAGATGAGAGTTTGGGGAAGTTTTGGATAACAGGGGCTGTTGTTCCTTTGTCCTGTTCCTTTTCTCCTACTGGTGATGCGGCTGGATCTTGTTCTGAAACTGTGCTGGCAGGGTCTGCCTGGGGGCTCTGGATCCACTCAGCCTGGCCAAGGGGCTGTGGGGGTCACCCCTGCCACAGTTTCCCCTTCACAGGGAGCCACTCCTTCAGAGTGGACTCAGACTGGCAGTTTGCTTTGCAGTTCTGAAGACTTTCTTCATGATACATTCCTCTGCCAAGCCTCTTCCAGGGTTTTTGCCACTTTTAGCTCCCCAGCCTCTGGTTACAGCTGGAGGGCGGCGGGGCTTTGGATTTGGCTCTGCCTGCGGGAAGCAGTGGGGGTGTGGACAGAGGCGGTGGGTAGCAGCCAGGGGTCAAGAAGGGCCGGGACGGCTCTGCCCAGAAAGATGGATAGGGTGGAGACAGGAGAGCTCAGGTGAGTTTCTGTGGAGACACAGACAGTTCATTTAGAAGCCTTGAAGCCTGTCTCATTTGATGTTGGCAGGGGGAAAAACATGCCGAGATCGCAGCTCATACCTGAGAGTTTTCCAGCTGAGTCCCTGCGGGCAGGGGCATGGTGTGGAACTTGTAACGCTTCATTGTAAAGTGCCACAAATTTGGGCTTGCGGCATGCGAGCAGCCCAAACTGTGCAAGTTGAAAACTAATTCTAAAAAGACTCAATCTAGTGAATTGAGACATGAATTAGCAGGCTCTGGCTTTCTTACGGTTTCTGAGGCAATACATTCCACAGCTGCTCCCTCGCAGAAGGAGAGAGGCTATGAATGTGGAGCTCTGCTCCCCCACCTTCTTGGCAGAACTTCCAGGACAGCTGGTTACTTTAATAACACTCCCTGTTCATCTGTGTCAGGTACAGCAGTGGTGACAGAAAAAAGAAACTAGTCCAAAGCAGAGGTAAATCCTCAGTTTCCACTAATTCATTGGTCTAAATTGATTGAAATTTATAAAAAAATTTGGATTCAAATGAACAATTCCTTGCCTTACCTGTAAGATATGGTCGTAATGATGTAAATCCACAATACGAAATTCTTTCTCAAAGAACTTAGAAGAAGATTAATCATTAAAAAAACTATTTTAACTTTACCTGATCAGTCTCCCACTGTAACACAGATGCTAACAATTTGCAGTAAGCTCACCTCTCCACACCATATTGCTAATGTGCAAGTCAATGCTTTTGGAAAGCAGATTGTTGAATCTTAAGAAAAGTAGGGAAAAGCATTGGGAGATAATTCGGGAAAAACTTTGGGAGAAAATGTGGGACAAAAAAATGGAAAAGCTTGAAAAAAAAATTGTTTTTGAAAAATCTGTTGCGACTGTACAGTTGGACTCTGATAAAAGGTCTTATTGCTTTGCTTGTGGTAAACCAGGACACATGAAAAGGGATTGTCCTACAACAACAATCAAACCTAAACAACTTTCTATTTGCCCTCAATGTCAGAAAGTGAAGCATCTTGCTAAGTAATGTCATTCTCAATTTGACTTAGATGGCAAACCTTTGTCGTTTAACTCAACAAAGAGCGCGTATTACCACCGTGCCTCGACACAAATAGTGGTACCTCCTTACAGTCAATTACCCAGTCAAATGGTATTGGTACCTCAGTCGGTATCCCTCAGTCAACCATTCCTCAAATGGTCCCAGCTCAATACCCTCAGGTACAGGGTTTGAATTGGCTTCCTTAAAATTGATACACCTTTTAAAAAATCTTTGTTATGAAAGCATTCCTACTGGAATTATTAGTTTTTTCAACAGAAGACAAGATTTTTTTGATTCTAGCCAACGCCAGCAACAAAATCTTCAAACTTTCAGTCCTTCCAGCTGTTGTTTCAGTAAATTGTAAAGAAGAGCTAGTGATTTTAGTTCTTGCATTTAATGCTCCTACGGTAATTCCACCAAAAACGCCTCTAGCTATTCCATTTCTTTTACCCATGAATACACCCAAGTAAAACAACTTTCCAGAGAATTCAGTTATGTATGTGCTATTTGGAACCTCAGGTCCTGAGGTCTTTTGGATGCAATGTTTGGACCGCAACCAGCCAAAATTGATTTGCAGCCTGACTCACCATGGAAACTATTTACATTACAGGCATGCTGGACACTGATGCAGATGTCACTGTAATTTCTCACATGTTTTGGCCCAGTGATTGGGATTTGGTAGCTGCAGGTTTCCCCACACACTTTGCTACTGTGTGTTTGCAAAGGGCATCCACAATTAACATTGCAGGTCCTGAAGGAAGGATAGCAGCGGTATGTCCTTTTGTTGTTCAGAAGCCTCTCACCATCTGGGGGAGAGATGTCCTGTCCCAATGGGGAGAAAAACTGGAAGTGGGCCTGTGATGGAAACCATGTCGAAACCTGCCACTTTAAAACTGAACTGGAAAACTGATAATTCTCTATGGATTGATCAATGGTCTTTAACAGCGAAAAAAATTAAATATCCTTAATAATTGGTAAAGGAACAATTACAGCAAGGTCAGAATAGTCCCTGGAATTCACCAATATTTGTCTCCAGAAGAAGACATCAGGCTCCTGGAGGTTACTTCATAACCTCTTCAGTCTGGACTTCCTTCTTTAAAAAATGGGACTTATGGTCTCATTTTTCAATGGAACCTCTCTGAGAGGGATCCCTTGTTGATAATAGGATGGGAATTTCTTTCCTACGGGTTTCCAAAGACTATTTTTGCAATTTTAGAGATGATAGCACAAATTGTAATTAAACTCTGGTCCTGCTGACCCTGCTATTCCTGATACAGGCCAGGATGCCACTGGCCGCCTTGGCCACCGGTGCACAGCACTGACTCATATTCAGTCAGCTGTCCCTTTCCACCTGGGCACTGTCCAACCACACCACCCCCAGCCGCTTACATTGCAGGGGGTTATTGTGACCAAAATGCAGGACTCAGCACTTGGATTCATTAAATGTCGTCATATTGGATTCCACCCATCCATCCAACCTCTCTGCAGAGGTCTCTCTGCAGAGCCCTCCTACCTTCCAACAGATTGACACATGCTCCCAGCTTAGTGTCATCTGCAAATTTGCTAATTAAACACTCAACACCTTCATCTATGCCTTAATAAAAATATTGGACAGAACGGGCCCCAGCACAGACCCCTGAGGGACACCACTGGTGACTGCCAGGCAGATGCAGCGCCGTTCAGTCTCGGGATCTCTAGCTGGTAACTTTGAGATATGATAGAAAGTTTCTTTTCTTAGCTTGGTGCTCAAAGAAGGAGTCAGAATTCTTCGTTTCTCGGTCTCAAGGTTGTTTATTGTATCTTATCTGTAAAATTCTTTTTTCTGTCTTGCCGAGGTCAGCTCAGTAAGACAGTCAGAGGCGCTCTCTGCTTGCTATGGGGTGGTGTTACCTTTTTATACTAAAAACTACATGTACAATATTTACAATTACTTTCTAATACCTATCATCTATGTTAGACAGCGTGCTTCTACTCTAAACTAATCTAAAAGTGCTAGCATTACAGGAGGCTAAGAAGAAGAAGAAGGAGAAAGGCTCACACTCAGATTCTTCTATCTTGCCCCCTGAACCCCCATTCTAAAAACTATAAAAAATCTATTTTTCATTCTGTGATAAATTCCCTATCATTCTACTTAAACTGTTGTGTCTTGTAATTCTTCACATAAGATTGGTGATTGTTTTTTTTCTAGGGCTAAATCAAAGGCACAGGGGTCTTGGGCTCTGTGCTAAGGTCTTTCAGCCCCCCTGGCAGGGGCTTGAGTCTTCTAGGGCAGCCAGAGGAATTTCTTGGGTTTCAACAGTTCACCACTATTCTCTGGACCTGACCATCCAGCCAGTTCATAACCCAGCAAGGAGTGTTTCTGTCCAAGCCATGGGCTGCCAGCTTTTCACGGGGTATGCTGTGGGAAACAATGCCAAAGGCCTTGCTGAAGTTCAAATAGACAACATCCACAGTCTTTCCTGTGCTCACCAGGCCGGCCATCTCATCATAAACGGTGACCAGGTTGGTCAAACACCACCTACCCCTCCTAAACCCATTCTGTCTGACCATCCTGAAAATGCAGCGTAGTGTCATTCAATATAAACAGCTCCATTACCTTGCCCGGTATTGAGGTCTGGCCAACTGGCCTGTAGTTACCAGCATCCTCCTTCCCGCCCTTTTTGTGGATGGGTGTCGCATTGGCCAGATTCTAATCATCTGGAACCTCACTAGTGAGCCAGGACTGTTGGAAAATGATGGAGAGTGGCTTTGCAAGCTCATCTGCCAGCTCCCTCATCTCTCGGGTATGGATCCTATATGGGCCCATAGATGTATAAATATCCAAGCAGCTAAGCAGTTCTCTGACTACCTTCTCTTGGATAACAGGGAACATTCTTCTCCCTGACACCATCTACCTACTCAAGAGGACAGTTGTCCTAAGGACAAGTAGGCATCCCACTAAAGACTGAGTCAAAGATGATGTAAAACACTTCCTCCTTCTCCTCATCTGCAGTTACTAAGTTGCCTCTTACATCCAATAGAGAACAAAGGTTGGTGCCCTTCAATTACCATTAATATATTTGTAAAAACATTTTTTATTATCCCTTACAGAAGTTGTCAAATTAAGTCCGACCTGAGCTTTGGTCTCCCAGATTTTTTCCTATATGCCCTGACAATGCCCTTAAATACTTCCTGAGAAATCTGACTCTCCTTCCAAAGATGATACATTCTTTTTTTATTCCTGAATTCCTTCAAAACCTAGTTGCCCATCCAGGCTGGATGTTTGCCTTGTCAGCTCATCTTTCAGCACACAGGGACAGTCTGTTCCTGTGCCCTCAAGGTCTCTGTTTTGAAGCACGCCCAGATTTCCTTGACTCCTTTGATTTTAAGAGCTGTTTCCCAAGCAGCTCTGAATAAGTCTCCTAAACAGGCCAAAGCCTGTCTTCCAGAAGTCTAATGTAATAGTCTTATTGAAGTTCCTCCTGATTGCACCAAATACGGAGAACTCTATAACTTCATGATTACTATGCCCCAAGAGGCCTCCAAACACCACATCTCCCATCAGTCCATCTCTATTTGCAAACAACAGGTCTAACATAGTCCCTCCCTTGGTGGGCTCACCCACAAACTATGACAAAATATTGTCTTCCATGCACTCTAAAAACTTCCTGGACTGCCTCTTTTCTGCTGTATTAAGTTCCCAGCAGATGTCTAGTAGGTTAAAGTCACCCACAAGAACAAGGGCTGGTGATCCCGAAACATTTGCCAGCTGCTTGTACAATACCTTGTCCACTCCCTCTTTTGGGGTGGATCATAACAGACTCCCAGTTGGATGCCATCCTTTTGGCCTTCCCCCTTAATTCTTACCCATAGGCATTCAACTTCACCATTGTTAGTTTCAATACCAATGGTATCTAAATACTCCCTAATACAAAAGGCCACCCCTCCATCTTTTCTCCTTCTCTGACTCTTCTGAAAAACTTGTAGCCATCCAGTGCAGCACTCCAGCTATTTAGGTTGTTCCACCATGTTTCTGTGATGGCAACAACATCATAGTTTTTCTCTTGCATCATGGCTTCCAGCTCTTGATTATATGTGAGACAGACAATCTAGGGTACTTCTAGCAAAGCTTGTTGAAAAATGATTCATCTTGTACCCTGATGGAGACTAAATTCAGCAATTTCCAGTTTACTTAGAAATGTTTCTTGGTAAGAATCTAAATATTCTCCAGAGAGCCTGTGTCTTTTCTTTGATTATACAGGGAGTAGAAAGTTAGGTCCTGAAAAATAGATCTTTAAATTTAGTCAGATAAAACCTAGTCTGTGTGCCCATGAATATACATATTTCCCAATCTCTGTTCTGGTCTTCAGAATTTCAACTTTCCTTTTTTTAGTGTCCAGGTGCTATAACTAAGCCAAACCAAACCAACCAACCAACCAACCAAACAAAGAAACAAAAATACACAAAGGAGGGATACATTTGATACAATTTTGAACTCTACTCGCATCTAGGCTTTTCAGAAATAACGAAATATAACTGCTTTTCTGAGATACATTATAACAATGATATTATTTTTCTTGAATTCAAAATACTAGCATTAATAATGCTGTATCATCCCTATGAATAATATGTAAGAACACCCATAATCAACATAATTTAATTTCCTGTGTTGATGACTTCCGTGGACAAGCCTTGGAAGAGCTTTTAACTCTTTTTATTCAGATGCATCAATGTTGAGACACACTTAAAAACCCCTTTATTTCAAGCCAACTCTGTTTCTTTTTAGTATAGAGCTGCACAGATATTGAAGGTAGTCAGTAAAATAAGACCTGCCTATATTTTTTACCACAAAAGTATAGCCAGAATTCCAGGGAGAAAATGCTTTCTATTCTGAAGAACACTTCTTATCATTGATAATTTAATTTTACCTCCTGGCAGGGGTCCCACAGTGACTGGTGATGAAAACTGATTTTCTCTGTACCTGGTTCTTGTTATTCATTTGTGTTCATTTGCTAATCACAAAAAGTCTTAAATTCTCTCTTCTTTCTTATCTACCTTTACGAATGTGACTCCTGAGACTCTGAAAACTGTATTCTTGTATCAGAAGGCCATGCCGTCAAGTTCTTACAAAGGCAAGTGTATAAAAAATACCTGTAGCTTATTTGTAGAGTCATCTATAGGGCAGATTACATGTAAGGCAACTAAGAAAACTAATGAATGAAATTTTTTTTCTTTTTTTCACACTCTTTACTGAAGATGCCTGAGACATCAAAAGAGCTGCTTTAGTTAGCTCAATGTAATGAAAAAGGAAAGCAATAAAATCTCTTCTGTGTGAATATGCTCCATGCAGCGTAATTGATTTTTGTGTACTGCTGCCTTCAGAGAGATTCTGTGCTTTCCCCATTGAAAAGCATATTCTACCAGAAGAGGTCCAGAAATAGGAAACTCACATGATCAGGACATTTCCAGAAATTCTTCTGTAAGGTTCATCTTAATCCTCCATTACTCAGAAGTACTTTTAATCCTGTTGATATTATTTCAGCACTGAAATGTTGTCCAGGTTTTGAGATTTACAGTGAAGCTGTGTTGACTGAGTTATTTCAACAATTAGTAAATTAATAGGAGAGGGAATATGTCCTGAATTATTATACCAACTGATTACCAGCAGATAGGACTTTCTAGGGCAGGGAGACATTCTGCCATACATGGGTAAAGACAGAACAGAGAACAGAAAGGAAGAAATATTTATGGATCATGCAACACATTTCTAAAAGGTCCTCATAGCTGAAAACCTGGGCTTCATTGATCAAAAATGAAAAGTCTCTTAAACTAAGAAGAATACGAGCTATGCCGGAAATATTTTTGCCTCATTGTGAAATGTCAGCAAATTCACGTAGGCTTAACAATAAATACATGTCAAGACAGAATCTAGGGTTGGTTTAACATTAAAAAACACAGTTTGTTGTGTATTTAATATAAAAATGTGTCATGTAAGCACTAGTGTCTTAAAACCATTAAGAAAAATACCAGTTCTTTCTGCATTTTTTTTGTATTTGCCAAGTTCACTATCAAGAACCAACAACCAATACTCCTGACAGAATTAATTAAATTCCTTCAAAGATGAATCAAAATCTAAGATGTGACTAGACAGGTTTGTTTCTGGAATTACTTTAAATAATTGCATTTCAGTGTCCCTGTCTTCTCCAGTTTTGGCTACTCATTATAAAGATCTAGATCCCTTCAATTTGCTTCTTCTCTGTTACTAAGTGTCACTAATGTTGGCTGAGAATAAACTTATTTACAAGTTCCCTATGCTGAATGCTCTTATCCCAAAGCAATTTTAAGACACTTTAATTTTAATTTTAATTTTCCCTGCTGTCCATTTCCAGCTTCAAATTTCTTCACTTCTCATTTCCCTTTGGCCAGTACTTACTTCCCAGTCTTATTATGTTTCCATATAAAAAAATTGTTCTAGTGCAAAGATTTTTAAATTGTTCTTAGGAAAAGAGAAAATAGCAATATCCTGACTCTCAATCTACGTGATAATTAAAAATAGCACACTCCTGATAGATAAGAAAAGCTACCTGGAAAACTTCCTCACAGGGTACTAGGAAGCATGTTTCCCAAATCAAAACTTTTAATAATGTTCTCTATGCCAAAACTTGATTTACATTTATATTTACACTCTTAAGATCACAATGCCGACCATCACCTCTTCTGCCACCTAGACTGCAGACATCTGCTTTATTAACATTTTAGGTAGCATTATTTAAAGCAGTAATGTTCTAAACCTACTGCTGACACTGCCACATTAAGAAAGACACCATTTACCTTCATAGGACTCAGAACCATGATCCGGGGTTAGGAATCAAGATCTGTATTTTGCACACTAAATATTGCAAATAAATGTAAATAAGGCATTCAGTGACTATTAAAATTTTGATAGATAAACTAAAAAGTTTAGCTGAAGTTGTATCAGGGTAGATTTAGAGTATGTATCAGGAAAATTGTCTTCACCCAGATGGTGGTTGGCACACACTGAAATATGGGAAGATCCTGTTAAACATCTTGACAAACTTTCCCACTCTGAGGGAAGTACTGGCCCATATTGTCCAGAGAATCTGTGCATTTTGCATCACTGAAAGTGTTCAAAACCCACCTGTACATGATCAAGCTGCTGCAGCGGTGCAGAACATTAAACCAGGACAAGATGACCTGCAGAGCTTCATTCTAACCTCAACCACTCTGTTCTACAAGTATATTGGGAGTGAATCGACAGTTTGACAACATAATTTTAGAATTTTATTTTAATTCCTTTTGATTTCACTGGTCTGGACACAGCCCTAATGTAGCAGGTCTGTTAGGATAGCATTTAAGCTATAATATTACTTTGATATCTCATAGCTAGTAAATTGCCTAAGACTATGTCAAATTCACTGCTTTCCAAAGCACAACCCAAATCATCTGGAATATTAGAATATTTAAATGGAACAACCACAAAAAAAGGAAGGGGTTTACTGAATAGGAGGAGAGGTAGCATGATGATCATCTAAGTTAGATTTGCAGTGTAGTTCAAAAAAATTAATTTTATTTTAATATACTTTTAATTATTTGCATTCCACTTATATCAGTACCACTCTTTTGGATTTTCACCGATACTAGAAGGCAGCACTTGCTTATATGGCCAGACATAAAAAGCAGTTGTTCTTCTCCTGAAAGTTATGTCCTCAGTAACTTCTAGTTATAGTCATTAAAAAAATCATTAGTTATGAATTTTATTTGCAATACCAATACAACTAACGGTATAATTTTCTCACCCTGCTCAGCTTACAGTATTTACCACAGCAGAAAATTTACAACATATCACTTCATTATTCAGAAATGCTTAATTTAAATACAAAAAAAGTAAATGAGAGACAAAGCAGATATTTATTAGTATGTCAAAAATAATGTGTATGCAGATGTCTTGGTTTGAGACAAGTTAAGAGGAATCATCCTGAAAGGGGCATCTCTTCTAAAGAAGGCAAGTTTTATCAGGCCCTCCCCCCAAAAAAATGAGAGGAGAATCTTGGTAGGAACTGTTTCTTAACCTGTCATTTTAACAAGCAGAGTGCATGCAGGCACAGGAAAAGGAATGAATATTGTTAGATATTGAAGACTTGCTGTGCAGAAAGGCGGTGGATTTTAGAGTCCTGCTCAGCTTCCCCCGAGAATTGGAGCCAGGATACATTGTTGCTGTAGCGTCCTTGCCAAGGAGCAGCAGCGTGGGATTTCAGGTGACGGTCCGATTTTTCAGGCTGGAGCAAAGCTGAACAGTTTCAGAAGAAGCCATACAAATTACCAGAGAAGCTGTATATGCAGTCCCAGGAAATTTACCGCAGGTAACAAACACAAAGCTAGCTAGGAGCACATCATGTGTTCTCTCCCTTGCTCTCCTGAGAAAGAACAGCGTGAGGAAGAGGGAGAGTGTTTTTGAACGCGCAGCACCAAAATAATTATCCCAGTTTGCCCCCTCTTCTCCTGGGCCTAGTTTAAAGCAGCAGGACCCATATCTGGGCATAAAGTAGACAATAGAGGATACTGTATCATAAAGTCACCTCAATACAACAGCCTTCCACAAAAGGAAGTCTTATCAGATTTTTCAACACAAATAAAAATGTCTCCTTATAAAACACAATTGTTTTCTGGAAACAATTCAAAAATTTTTAGTGGAAATACATTCAGCTTGACTGAGAGATGAATGAGCATAGACTGCTGATCTATGTCATATGCAAAAAGAGAGAGAGAGATAGAGAGATGAAAAGGAGTCTTGTGAAACAGTAAAACACATTGAGAGAGATATTGTCAAATCTAGAACATTTCCACAGATACTTCTAGTAAGATCAAGAAAAGAATTTGAGAAAAAATACTCATGCAATTCACATTGAAAGAGGTTTTATTTCCCATCGTCTTAGGTTCAAGCTCGTGTTCATTATAAGGGCTCTAGACAGTCATCACTATGCAAGAAATTGCTTTTATATTGAGATATTATCTGAAAACTAATTACAACACAGTTATATTAGAAAGGATTAAATTCTGGAACGAAGGAAGCATTGTAACACTGAGATCCTGGGAAGCAATTCTTCAAGTTTCTTGTTTGAGTTCATTTTGGGCATTTTGCGAGATCCTTTCAGAATTTGTGCATAAGTACAAGAAAAATCCTACCTTTGTTATTATTTTTCCTTCTGCTGAAAAGCAGTCATTTGCTGCTTAGACATCCATAAGTGCTTAAAAGAAAAGCACTACCAAAGGCTTTAAATGCTGATGATAAGTATGTAAATTAATACAAGAAAGATAAGATTCTGTACCTGATTTTTAAATTGAGAAACTTCTTTTTCAGAATATCCATTGTAAATTCTACAACTTTAAGAAAAATATTAAATGGAGGCGAGGGGGTAAGATATTTCATAAAGACCACTGTGCTGCCTTTTTTTCCTGGTTCATACTTCAGGAAAAATTTAAAAAATAATGCATTGCACACAGGATTTAATTAAAATATGCAGACTCCACCTAAAATATTTCACTTGTAACAGTTCTTGTAAACCATTATTAAGTTTTTTTAAAAAATATATGTTATTTACCATAGCAACAAAGGAGTTTACAAGCTTGCAGAGTACCAGGAAATGTCTCATCTTGATGTTCCACTAATGTTGCATATTAATATATTTTGTGGATTTTTGATGGTATAATAGGAAACTATCACAGAACTTCATGTAAAATGAATGCTTGACTTTTGGTTAATTTCTATGTGCCCTGAAGGCTGAGGAAATACATTAAGCTTTCTAATAAAACAGGCTGAAAATAATACCATAAATATTCTCAGAAAATATCACAATATAGCATTCTTTTTGAAAGCTAAATTTTGCTGCTTGCTCTGAAAATAGGCTGAAAAATTATGTGAAGCCATCAACTTTTTAAATTAGTGTTTTTTAATGTGATTTCATATATAATAAAAATGCTATATTTTTATTACCATCTTCCTTTTGATCATGCATGTTTCCTTCAATTAAATAGCACTGCAAAGATGCAATCTGATAGATTTATGAAAAAGAGAATTTTATTCTGCAAGATATAATTTTGGTTATAAAATTAATGAGGGCTAAAAAAATCTTTTCACCTTTAAATGAAACAATCATCTATGGATGTACTACTGAAAAGCATTTATACAAATGCAAAACACAGATATTTTATTGACCAGAATATTTGTCTGAATATTTATATCCCTCCAGCAGACACTTAAATATCAGTTTTTAGACAGTGGGCAAAACAGCTACCTAGCATATACCAACAGGCATAAGGAAAAAGAATGCATCACTTAATAGCACAAAAAAGCAGTGAGAAGTTGAAAATTACCTAACCAATGGTAAAGCTCTATATATATTGAATTTAACTTTTCACCCAACAGGGCATAATCTTGCAATTTTTGCCCAATCAAAACTTTTGCGGAATTAAAAAAAAAAGTATATGGATTCTTTGATCACAGCCCTATGTTCCTATAATAATAATTTCAAGAATGAACCTTAATTCAGAAATACTTAGCTAAAATTTTGCATAACTACTTCTTTGTATTAAGGAATGTGAAAATAATGAAATACTGGCAACCTGCTCCTGCTCTGTGTAGGAACTTAGGAAGTCTAACAATGACTAGAAATAATTACACAGTGAGAAAAAGTAGGGAAAAAACCATTGAAGGCATAACGGGAAAGTTATAAACTTTTGCAATTCACATAACCCTTACATTGTGAAGCATAGCTAAACTTTTTCTTTTCTCTCCCCTAAACTACTATCAATCACAAATAAAAAAGTTTCACCTCCTATGATGAGAAACTAACTGCATATGTTTTATTGTGAAGTTTTACTTCATCTTTTTCATCATCCCAACTTCCCTTTTGCTTACAAATACTTCTGAAACCAATTACTGCATAAGCGAGATCACAGTTGTATTTTGTGCCCAAATTTGAGAAACCTGATCAAATCTTAGATTACACAGGTTTTGTTACAGGGTCAGCATGAACTGACCATAATTCTTATAATATGATAATGACCTTTTCTGCAATAGTATCCCTCATTTATTATACAATATTATATCTGTCTTTGTATTTCTGAACCATAAAATGAAGGATATACTGTATGTATCAAAGTTAATGCTCAGCACTCTAAAAAGTTGTACTCTCCTCAGTTTCAAAATTCAAAAATATTCCTGCCTAATATATTTTCCTAAAAATAATATTCTCTACACCTTCACTAAACAAGTTTTGTTTGCTATCAAAGAACAGAAATTTTCTCCAGTCCAGCTAGGGAATCATGGAATAATAGGATATTTGACAAAGAATTTTCCCTAGGGTTTTTTTAGAGCTTGACAATAGCGGTTTCTTTGAAATGAAAATTAAGTCTGCTAGGAGCAGCGCAAAGTGCAGATGATAAGCTTTTACCGGCTTCACTATTATAGTAACTAAGGCTGATTAGAAATTGTTTTTGACTTATTTTTTAGGCTTAACTAGCTGCTTTTTTCCTTATGCTAGAAAATAAGTAATTCCCTGAGAATTATGTGACAGCCACAATATGTCCCATTACTTACCAATCTGTTCTTCAAGTCAAAGCAATAGGACATTGGTTACAGTGAGTATAAATCATGTTGGATTGTGGATATGAAATTCTGACAAACACTGTGACCTACAGAGCTCCTGTATTCTACCACCACTCTGCTGAAACTGTCCCACCAACACGTTGCAATTAAAAACAACAAGAAAAAAACTCTCAGCAATAATTTTTTTCATAATAATTTCTAATTATGGGGATCTGTAATAACACATAGAAAACACTCTGTGGCTGATATGTGTTTTGGATTTCAGTCAGTTAATTCGAAAGATAGCAATAAAAGCAGTGATCTTAAATGTAAATGTAAATGTAGGATTTGGTTTTGTTCAGCCCCACCATGCAACCCCTTGTTTCCTTACCAGCATGACAAGTGTATAAAAAGCAGAAAAGGTCTTGGTTCTCTGCAAAGTCCTGCTGAGCACTAACAAAAAGATTACTATATTTTCAACCATGTGTCCAGCTCAAATTAAAACACAGCCCAGATCTATATCAGCTGAAACCAGCTTAAGAAATTGTAGTGCTTTGCCAGAAAGTCTGGAGTCATAGAAACACAGGAGGTAGTAAAAAGCTGTTTCACAGTAGATCTGATGGGTGTAAACATATCTGCATCCATTCGTGCCCCTAAGGCTGAAACAACCCACCATGGCACAAAATTTGTATAGCACCACGTCTCCTGAAAAACTGACTCTAGAGAATGTGTCCAGCACAATTCTGGGAGGGTTAGCACATATCATCTCTCCACTAATGGTGCAGTACCTGATTTGTTTCTTCCCTCCACAGACAAGTACATTTTCAGTCACCAGAGTAAAAATGGGAAAAACTCTCCTGTCACAATTAGTTTCTATATTTAAACCTGATAGGGGTTTCTGGCACAGCTAGAGGTGAAGAATCCTTATTTGTAAAGCCCTCAACAGAAGCTTTGGGGTTTATATACAGCTAGTTTCAAGAAAATTTAACTCTGTCTCCTGGTAAAAGCAGAGGTATCTCATAAAAAAATAATTTTAAAAGAGTATATTTATAGTCAGATAATGAAGCTAAAAAACATTATATTATTTTAAATAGATAAGTCAATGCAAGATTTATGATCTTACGTAGATTCAATTCCTAAAATTAATTTCTTTTTTTTGTTGGCAAGCCCACAGGAAAAAACCTTAGGACAGAGTTATTGAAGTATATTGAATGCCACTCTTTTTTTCCTAGGATACATATTAAGACTGCTATGATTATGTTAGGGATTATAGCTGAAAGGGAAGCCACTTGGGAGGGTGACTCAGATCTTGGCTTTCCCAGTTGTGTATAAACGAGGCTGGAGAGTGGCAGCTGCCAATATGTGGGAACCCCTACCCTATGGAGAGTTAAAGGAGTTGTGCAAAGCAGCTGAAGAGCACGGTCAAGGCACACATTTTTTCAAAAACCTATTTGAAGCCACCTTCACCGCTCATGTCCTGGTACCACACGGTATCAAAAATATTAATGAACTGCCTTCTCTCCCCAGCTGAATACATGCTGTGGGAAAGGCAATAGAAAAGCACCTGAAACAATTGGCAGACATATTTCCAAAGATGCTAACAAACCTAATCTAAATCTTGAACAAATGGCAGAAGAAGGTGTCACGATCCATCCTTACAAACAGGGTTTGTGACGGTTCATGGGGTGATCTCAGGGTGCAAAAACAACCGACATGGCACAGGGGATTTGCACTAATAATCAAAACAACGGCAGCTTTATTGAAATAACCACAGCAAAAATGCACTGGGGAGGGAAACTGGGGAAAAAAAGGAGAAAAATAAGGGAAAAGAGGAAGGAAAAGAGAAATGGGTATATAGCTACCAAATGTAGTACTGCGTAGTCCTTTGGTATCCAGCCAATGGAGCTCACCAGGCCACGTCCGGGCAGATCTCAGAGGCACAGTTCATCTAGATCCCAATTATACTCTTTTTTGATGGGGAAAGGGGTGATAGATTTTGCAACCAAAACAAAGGTAGTTTATTGTATCTTCAGGAGGGGAAGAATAGTGTTTGGATAAGGGTACACAGTCCATGTTTGGCAGCAGGTGAGAACCATTGTTTTCATGGTCCACTGCTTACATCTGCAACATCCATCTTGCTTTGGGCAGCTTTCCTTCCCCCCCCTGTATACCTCCCCCGAGTTGGGGGTTTCAGTCCCAATCTCTGGAAGAAGGTGAGAGGGGGCCTTTTCACACAGGAATTTCATGTCTCAATCTCTTGATGAAGAGGCTTCTTACATCTCTACTTGTCTGTCACAGGTGGTTACAAATGGGCGAGAGGGGTCTTCTTTTGGAGGGGGACCACCCAAAAGTTTAGGAGAAATCCAGCCAGGCTGAGAGGTGGGGAGGATTCCAGAGCTGTTGTGCACAAGGGCAGGCTTGCTCTTTGAGCTCAGTGTAGCATACAGCAAATGCACCTGTGAAAACAATAACTTAGCAATGCTCTCAGGCCTCAGGCACATGACTTTCTCCCTATAGGATCAGCAGACATTAGGGGTTTTGTTTTTTTTTTCCAGTGGTCTCTCCAATGACACGAGGCAGATGAGGGATATTTTGGACAGACTCTCACAGAAGGTGACTTCCAAAAGCCGCAAGACCAGGCCGAAGACTTAGATGAGGCAGTTGTCAAATACATTGCTGCTGTGGCAAAAACATTCTTGCTCATCACCCCAGATGACAGGGTGCCAACACAAGGCTTCACAAACATTAAAAAAAGGGACAAGTGAATCTTTAATTGAGTATATAGACAGACTGAAAATAGCACTCGGAAGATAAATAGAGAGCACTGAAGCTCAAAAGGAACTATTAACAAAGATGACCATGGCAAATGCCAAGGTCAAGTGCAAAGCAGTACTCAGAGCTCTCCCCCTTGACACAGAACCAACTATAGATCAAATGGTTGAAGCCTGCATTAAACACACCTTCCCTGAAAATACTGTGGCCTTAGCAGTTGCAAAGGGGGCGGTAGAAGGGATGTCTTGCACTTATGCAGTAGCAACAAACAAAGAGACCAATCACTGTTTCAATTGCTGTAAACTCAGACATAACTTTAAAGACTGTCCCGAGACACCCTTTTTTCAGGACCAACAGCACCATCCCACTCACCACCAGTGGCTCCCAAGACAGAACCGGCACCAGCAGCCTCCAGGAAACTTCCAGAAGAGCATGCTCCAACACCAAATCAAATGCCGTATCACTCCATCCCACCAGCGAGGTCCACCATTCCCCTTGCAAGATCTACCAGCAGCCATCAGGAGCAGGGAAGTGGACCGCAAGCAACACCACCACCATGGGAGATCCTGAGCACATCAGGAGGATCCAACACATGGAGTGATATAGGTGGGAACCCGGCGCCAGCTGGTAACCGAACTGTTCATTGACTTTAATTGTTGACTGTGTCAATAAAGTTCCCATGGAAAAACATGGGCCAGCGGGTGGTCCCTCAAATATTTTAATTCTCAGGGACACCTTTCATGGTCCTGAACAAATTTATGCATTCCTTGAAGTACAAATTATTAATCCAAGGGAAGAAATATTTGTGCAGCTTTGCTGCACAGACTTACCATTTTATCTTCCCAAAGGAACTTCAATTGCCCAAGCATTCCTTTTACCACCTAACTCTCTGGAACAGGTTCCCCTCAACCCCACCACAATGTCGGCTCAGGCTGTGGGCTCCAGCAAGCCTGTTGTAGAGTGCAGCCTGTTCTGCAAAGGGGAGAAGGCCAACTGGCCAGGCATGCTGGACACTGGGGTAGATGTCACCATCATTGCCCGCTCTGAGTGGCCAGCCAACTGGGAACTACAGCCTGTGGCAGGGATGATCTCAGGGATTGGAGGAGTTGCAGTCTCCATGAGGAGCAAGAAGAATGTCATTGTGGAAGGCCCCAAGGAAAAAATGGCAACCATCAGGCCATTTGTAGTAAGGGCACTAATAACTCTCTGGGGGAGGGATGTGCTGTCAAAAGTGGGGGCCCTGTCTGCAAATCCCAGTAGGGACTTTTAGTGGGGGCTGCTGAAGAGTGTGTGAGACCTAGCATCCCCCAGCTCACCTGGAAACAACACCATCCAGCATGGGTTGATCAGTGGCCCCTGTCTGACACCCAGCTGTGCGCACTAAAGGCCGTCTTACAGGAGCAGCTTGCCAAGGGCCACATTAGAGACCAGCAGCCTTTGGAACTCCCCTGCCTTTGTTTTGCAAAAACCCAGCAAAAATAGGTGGAGGATCCTTCATGATCTCAGGAAAATGAACAGTGTTATTGAAGATGTGGGTCCCCTACAGCCCAGCATGCCCTCACCTTCCATATTACCTCAGGACTGGAAGCTCGCTATATTAGACATTAAGGACTGCTTTTTTAATATTCCTCTCCATCCCCAGGACACCCCAAGATTCGTGTTCTGTGTTCCCTCCCCAAACAGACAGGGCCCTCTGAAAAGTTACCACTGGCTTGTCCTCCGATGAGGAGTGAAAAATTCCCCCACCACGTGCCAGTGGTACATAGCCCACAGCCTGTCCCAGATGAGAACTCTGTTTCTGGACACAATCATATTACATTTCATGCATGACATTCTAGTCTATGTACCAGATGACAAGTCCCTAAAAGTGACCATACAAAAGACAACTCAAACCATTGAGGACACTGGGTTTGAAATCCACAAGATTGACTACCCCTGGCCCTGGACCTACCTGGGACTCTGGATTCATGAGTTGTACCCCAGCAGCTGACCATCTGGGGTGACCCAAAGACCCTGCAGGATCTATACCAACTCTGTGAGTCCATCAAATGAGTATGTCCCCTGCTGGGGATAATGAGGAGGTCCTCGCGCCACTCTTCACTGCTGCTCTGTAGCAGTGAGGACCTGGATTCACCACACACCCTCACACTGGAGGCCCAGGAGTCCATAGTCAAAGTTCAAGAGGCCTTGTCTTCACAGAAAGCCCACTGATATGAGCCCAGCCTGCCCTTCCAGAAGGCCATCCAGGGTAAGGCCCCACACTTCTATGCGCTCATTTTCCAATGGGACAGGGCATTGAGAGACCCACTCCTTATTATCAAGTGGGCCTTCACACATAATCAACCCACCAAAACCATCACTGCTCTGCAGGAAATAACGTCAGAACTCATTAAAAGGGCCAGAACCTGTCTCCGTGCTCCTGCGGGGTGTGAATTCACATGCATTTTTCTCTCATTGAAGACTGGAGATTTGGAGCCTTTACTCCAAACCAACGAGACCCTCCAGTTTGCCCAAGTGTCCTGGTTTAGGGCATATTTGGGAGAAAACCTCCAAAAGGGGACCCCTCCATAAAGAAAACCCACATGGCCCTTCCCCCAACAGGTTCAGGAAGGATTCCTTGGAGACAAGTGAAAAGAACTTGTCTATTTAATAGGCAAAGCACTCCCCAACACACAAAATGAACAATACCAGATGACAACACTCTTTACCACTCTGAAAAAGATGACAACTTCAGAAAGTCTCTCTTGGGAGTGGCTGCTCTGTTATCAGTCCCTCCGGCACTGGGAATGGCTGCTGCAGCCACAAGGTGCAAACTCTCAGTGTTTCCTAGGTCCCAGTCTGGAGCAGGCTCGAGTGGTTCCAAGAAACAGAAAGGAAAAACAATCCAGGGAAAATTCAGACTGCTTAGCTAAACTAACTAATGAGCAGAAGCAAAAGCAAGAGCAAAGCAGGAGCAAAGCAGAAACAAGAGCAAGAGCAAAGCGAAAAGCCGAGCAAAAAGCAAAAGCCACACCTCTTACTGCCCCGTCTCTGTGTCCAACCAGCTGTGGGGGAGCAGGCTGATAACAGAACAAAACAAAACTTTGCTCTTCAGAGCCAGTCTTGAAGGCACAGAACATAATATCCAGCATAAACAGAACAGATGACTGGGGATACAAGCATCATAATGTCACTCTAGGACACCTAGATAGCTACACAGGCTGAATTTCCATCCATCTATCTGGCCACAAACTGTTTAAACTAACATTTAGTTTGGTACCCAAATCATTACTAAGTAAAACATCACTCAAAGCCCTGACTGTTTTCATTGATGGCTCAGGAAAATCCCACAAGTTGGTGATGACTTGGAGGGAATCCCAGGACACAGAATTGGGAGTCTGATGTCCAGGTGGTCGAAGTATCACCACAGATTGCAGAACTAGCAGCTGTCAGCAGAGCTTTTGAAAAGTTCCAAGAGCCTTTCAATTTGGTGACTGATTCAGCTTATGTCACTGGAGTAGCTATGAGGGCTGAACATTCTTTTCTAAAAGAAGTCTCCAACCCAAATTTGTACAAATTGCTTTCTAGATTAATACACCTCATCTACCACAGAAAACAACCATATTACATCATGCATGTGAGGTCGCACACCAGCCTCCCAGGTGCCATCGTGGAGGGGAACAGGAGGGCAGACACACTAGCCATGCCTGCAGGAACAGCCAATGTCCCTGATGTCTTTGTTTAGGTGAAGTTGTTGCACTCCTTTTTCCACCAGAACTTCCCAACCTTAATGCAAATGTTTAAGCTACCCCGAGGTCAGGCCAGGGAAATTGTGACCACCTGCCCAAATTATAAGTATGTCAGGTCCCATCTATAAGTTCTAGGGTTAACCCCTGGGGTCTCAACAGTTGCCAAATATGGCAGACCGGTATCACCCATATCCCTTCCTTTGGAAGGATCAAATATGTACACGTATCAGTAGATACCTTTTCTGGCACAGCCCACATGGAAGAAAATGCCAAATACACCATCCAGCATTTTCTCTTTGCATTTGCCACCCTAGGAGTCCCATAACAGATAAAAACAGATAATGGGCCTGCTTACACTTCCCACACATTGAGGGAATTCTTCAATCAGTGGGAGATGAAGCACACCACGGGCATACCACACTCTCCCACAGGAAGTCAATTGTGGAAACGACCCACCAAGCTCTTAAGAGGTTCCTTGATCAGCAGTGGGGAGGAACAGAGACCATTCCTCCCACTGAGAGGTTCTGCAAGGCTCTTTATGTCATCAATTTTCTAAATTGTTCATCCTCAGACCCTGACCCTCATTGCATTACAGCACTTCTCCAATTTGACCTGAGCTAAGCACACTGAGAAGCAGACAGTGCTGATTAAGGACCCCAAATCACAACAAACATCAGGACCTTTCCTACTGACTACCTCGGGGGAGAGGGTATGCCTGTGTGTCTGCACCATCTGGCCCCAAGTGGTTCCCAGTGAAACATAAAACCATACTTGGGCCCTGCAAACACTGCACCCACGACAGACCACTCACAATCAGCAGGTCCTCAAGATGGACCATTAACTACAGCCTGGAGATGAAGACGCTGCCAAAAACTACTACAGAAGAGACCTAATTGCCCTGTCAGCAGATCTCAACCTAGACCAAATCCCACACTGAACCAAAAACCATGAAACTGTTGCTCTCCAACAACAAACAATAAGCAAAACTCCTAAAACTCCCCTCCCCTTCCCTGTCCTCCTACTTTGCCTCTACATTTCCCCCCTTCCAAAAACCTCACCACTTACCTGCGGTCCCCAACACCTTCCCTTTCCCCACCAAATCAGTAACTACCTTCCCCACTCAAAACTCTACTTACAATGCTGCTAGTGCACCTTAATGCTGCCACTGCCAGTGACTGATCATGCGTCCCCACTACACAAAATGATCCCATGATAGTTTTTTACTACCTCAAAAACTATTAATTTATTTATTGTTATGAACCCAATACCCATCCCCTTTTTACAGTTTTTTAGAAAAGGCGGAGAGAAGATGGAGAAAAATGACCCCCCTTCCAAAACGAACATTTTCTCATTTAAACCCCCTTTCACAGAAGTACCAACTACTCGTGAAGATAGCGAATAAAACCCTCTTAGAACTCCTGGTTTTCTGGATGCTTCTGAGATCACCAGCAGTGGATGTCTGGCTAGTAGCACAGCCCAAAGAGAACGTGTGGATCACACTTGCAAAGACTCTTCAGCAGAACAACATGTGCTCGTCCATTTGTCAGTGCCAGCAATCCCTTAGCCTCATGCCTGATAGGGATTCCTCTGAAGCCCAATGAATATTCCTTCACAGGGAAGTAGCCCAACCCAGCGCACACTTGGGATGAGTGGATAAGGATTTTGCCCCATGCACCAGAGGAACCCCAAAGAATTGGAGCTTCTGGAGTCCTCCAAGGCCACCTACTGTGTTAAATTCTATTTCAGACCATCATGTAAAGCATGGCCTGCCTTTGAATACCAAAAATCAATCTACCTAAAAGACACATCACCTAACAACAAGATTTACAGCTCATTTAATTGGTGCAATTATACCAGCAACACACTATCTATTTCCTCTCACCATCTCAGAATGCTGCCCCAGGGTGGGTTTTTGATCTGTGGGAACAGGGTGTGGGCAGGAATCCCCTCCCATCTGCAAGGAGGTCTTTGCACGCTTGGCCAGCTTACCATCCTCACTCCAAACTCAACACTAATTCATGATTGGCAGAAAAAGAATTAATTGGCCCACTCTCAAAAAGAGAGCTCACTCAATTGGATGAAAATTGTATTTGCCAAATTGTTGATTGGCCATACACAAAGAGGGTGGTGATGTCCCTTTTTCTACCCTGGGTTGCCACTGCTTAAGCCCTCTGTGAACTTTCTCATCTGGAGTGCTGACTTGGTAAGCAGGCCAACTTGACATCCGCCGTGTTAAGTGACCTCCTGACTTTCTCCTTCTTGCCCATGGACATGGATGTGAAGAGTGCGAGGGACTGTGCTGCTTCAACTTATCCAGCCACAGCAAAGGCATCCGTGCCTGCATCCAGAAAATCCAAAACCTAGTTCAGGAACTCAGGACTGAGAAAGAGCCTCAGTGGTTTGAAGACCTCTTTGGTCATTGGGGACTCAAAGGGTGGGTTGGCTCCCTCTTAAAAAATGTTTTTTTGGGTTCTTCTAATTGTTTTTATTTTTCTATGCATGTTCAGTTGTTTTAAGAAGTTATTCACAAGGTCTCTGGGAGAAGCTTTTTTATTAAATAAAGAAGGGGGACTTGTGGGGGCCGAAGAGCTGGCCAAGGAAAGGCTTGCTGCACTCCCCTGGAGGGCCAATGCCTGAGCTATCGACTCTTGGTTAGGGTGAGCAAATATCACCCCCAGAGGCCTTTGCAGTTCTGTATTAATCCCTTGTTGCCCACTGGTCCCTCCCCTTATGCTCCACCTCTGAGCCTGCATCCTATTGGTTACCAGTTTTGTCCCACCCCTCACCTTCCCTAGATAAACCCTCGTTTTTCCCCACTTAGGAGAGTTTTTGTTCTGGCTCTGTTTGCAGAGGGCCCTGCACTTTATAAAGGGTACTACTGTGTGGACCGCCATACAGAGCTCCAGTCTCTTTTCTCCGTGTTGCCTGGAGAAAAAAGCCAGAGCTGAACAGCACACGCTGGGCTGGGAGAAAGACGTGCCTGTGCCCCTGAGCCGTCCTTCAGGAATATCATGGCACCCTTACCACCACCTGCTGCCATGGCAGAAGTCAGCAGTATTCTCTCTCTCTAAATGGATCCATGTGCAGGCACAACCAACAAATGCATATCTCAAGTCTACGCATATATTTATTGTCTTCTCTTCTGCCATTTCTAAGGCATGAGTCCTTGGCTTTTTGTGTAGAGGTCCCTGTTAGCAAGGGTCCAGATTTTCTTACTTCTCTTCAGGTAGTGACCACGAATTCAGCATGTCATTTTCTACTGATGATGCAGCTGCTCCCATTCGTAAACCAGATCTCTGTATTGTCTAAAGGAGTGTCTTTTAAATCTGAGCAGCTGAAGTAAATTTAATAGTACTGCTTCACCCTGGTTTCTGCTGAGAAAAGAATCTGGATTGATAATATTAGTTAATACTATCTCAACATTATTTTGTTCTACTATAATGGCCTGGTATTTCAAAAAACTTTGTGGTGAAAGCTAGTGTCCGCCCTTTACTTCTGGTACTGTAGACACTGGTGCAGTCATTTCCTGTCCCAGGGTAAATTTGCTTGCATTTTGGATATTCAGCACAGCTGTTATTGCAGTTTTGAGGCAACATGGCTATCTTTAGGCTGTTGCATCTAGTTGCTTGGAAAAGTAGGTAACCACCTCTTGATATGGATTTAAATCTTGGGCTAATGTTCTAAGTGTAGTCTTCTGTTTCTCATGGGAATACAGAACTCATAAGGCCAGAATTGACATGAGGCCACTCTTTAGCTGATGAATGATCTATGCGCTCACCCTTGTCTACTGGAGATCTCCATTTCTTATAAGCACTAAGAGTATATAGGGGTTTTACAAGTAGCTCATAGTTGTAAATCTACAGCTGTCGCCACTTTGACATCTTTAGAAAGACTCAGAGTTCTTTTATTGTCTGAGGTTTTGGGGTTTGGCATTTAGCTTCCCTCTGAGCTTGCTCGAAAGTCCGTTGTCTTGCACTAACTTCACATCCCAGGTAGATTACCTTCTGTTTCACCATCTGTGTTTTTTTCTTTGATACTCTGTATTCTTGGAGTCTTAGGAATGTAAAAGGTTACCATCTAAGCCACACAGGCATTCTTTTTCTAAGTGGCTATTAAAAGACCATTTATGTACTGCAATAGCCTTCTTTCTTCCAGTGGAGTGTCTCAGGACTCTAGGTCTTTTGTAAGTTGTTCTCTAAACAGAGTAGGAGTTTTCAAAACTTTGAAGCAATACGGTCGATGTGAGTTGAGTTTTGCATGCACTTTTAGGATTTTCCTCTTCCAATGCAAAGATTTTCCGGCTGGCTTCATGGATGGGGAGGCAAAAGTAGGCATCTTTTAGATCCAAAACAGTCAACCAGGTTAGCTTACATGTTAAGCAGGTTAGCAAAGTATATGGATTCGCCGCCACAGGATATAAATCTTCTGTTATCTTGTTGACAGTCTTTAAATTCTGTACTACTCTACAAGATTTATCAGGCTTTCTAACAGGTGAAATGGGAGTATTGAAATCAGATAGACATTCCTTTAGTAATCCTAACTGTAACAAGCTCTCAAAGGCTGATCCCTTCCCTGTCTTCCTTTTTCAAGAGTACTGTTTGATCTTAACTTGTGGCTCCTCTTCTTTAAGTTTGACCACTATGGGAAGGGCATTTTTCATCCTCCTTGGTACATTAGAGGCCTGTACTCTAAGAGACACTTGGCTTCATACCTCTCCACTAATTTCTTCTTCAGGTTCAATAGTTGTCAGTATTAAATTTAACACTTCTATGTACTTTTAATCATTTACTTCTAGACTAACCTCCTTATTCTTGAATGTGATGGTTACTTGTAATTGTTCAAATAAGTCTCTCTGTAAAAGCACCTTTGGTGAATTGGACAGGTATAAAAACTTGTGGATACCCTACCGTTCCTCCAGTCTATATTTTAGAGGTTTATAAAAATATGTCTTTTTAGATTGGCCCATTTGTCCCTTGCACTCCAGCATAATCATTCCTCACAGGTAAAAAAGCTGTATTTAAAACTGAATATGTTGCTCCTGTGTCAAAAAAAATTTCACTTTTTTCCTCTCTTCTCCTAACTTCATTATTATAACTAGCGAATCTGCTGGGGTGGAGTCCCCCTGTCCTCCTCAGTCATCTTGTACATGAGCGACCACTAGCCCTTTCTCTGGATGGTCACCTTCACTCCACTCTGGGCATTGGTTTTTCTAGTGACCAGTCTTCCTGCAAATTGCACACTGTTCTCTGCCTAAGCGAGATGGACCTTGTCTGGGTAGTCCATGTTTGTGTTTCTCTTGCTTTTCTTCTTGTGCTACTGCTACTAGCTTTTTCATTTCTTTGTATGCTTCTTACCAGTTACTAAATATTCTTTATGCCTCTTTTAGCAAGGCCTTACTGTTTCTCCTTTCTGGCCCTTGGATTTTCTGAGGTTTATATCTGATATCTTCCGTAGACTGTCCCAAAAATGAATCAACTAGATGATTCATTTCTATCTCAGACCCTGGGTCTAATGATGTGTGACGATGCATAGCATCCTTCAGATGCTCTAGAAACTCAGACAGGGTATTGAAAGGCCCCTGCTTAATAGAATATAGGGCAGACCAATTTGTGTTATTCGGAATAGTTTTCTCTACTCCTATTGCTGTCTAATCTTGATAATCTGCTAATTTTTAAAATTCTGCTGATATAGTTGGATCCTATTTTGGATCTTGGAGAGGAGAAAAACTCCCTTATATCTAATCTCCAGCTTTTACAGTGATCATCTGCTAAAGTCCCTGCTGTTTTTAAAATCAGCTGCTTTTCTGTTTCAGTGTCTCCCTAAACAGGGTTGTGTTGTTTGATAGCATATTGTAAACGCTTGGTAGTAAGTATTGGATCACCGATAAGTTTTAGCAATCTTTTCCCATGCCTCTAGCTCAAGAGTGGAGAATGGTACTTTAAGCATTAGTTTCCTTCCTTCTGGTCTCACTGAGTCTGGAAGAGGAGCCTGTAACCCTGCTTGCCTCCTGGTTCTGGATGAAACTGGACTGCCAAGAGGGGACTGGGTTTGAGCAGATATTTCTTCCGAGCCTATGTCTTCCTCTATTTTAGGAAAGCCCACCTTATCCTCATCTTCATCCTCATTCTCTCATCTAATGGGAGGAGCTTCCAGTAAATCTGTTCTTTCTTATTCTTGAGCCACAACTTGGTAAACCTTATCTGATTTGATACCTCACTGTGCTATATCATATGCTGAGCAACACCATTTAATTTGCCTTCTCTTTGCTTTCTTTTCCTTCTCAAGTGCTAACATTAGTGGGTCTGAGGAAGCTCTGAGCCCACAGTCCCCTTACCATTCCAGATGATTTCTTAAGGTGAAGAATATCAGCATAAGAGACATCATCTCACTTCCCCGTCTGTCTTAAAAACATCATTAACTGTAACAAGGTGTTATAATCTAAAGTTCCATTAGGTGGCTACTTTTCTCCATCTTCTAGCTTGTGTAATGGTCACCATGGCATGCAGTATTGGATTAAATCTTTCTTGCTCTGTTATCTACCCTTCCTGACGATTTCTTTCTCATGGGTTAAGATACACCTCAAAGGGCTAGCTAGGGGAATTTCTTTGCTCTGCTTAGTCCTCAATATCTCCTTCTACTTCTCCTATCTTACTTTTACCCAAACCTCTCTTCACAATGCTTTCCAGTCTTTTCTTAATCTTCCTCCTGCCCCAGGTTACGGGTACCAGATGTGATTTTCCACACACAAGCTTTAAAACCTGAAGTTCAAAATCGGCCCAGTTAGGAAACCTCAGTCTAGACTCCAGCCATATTCTCCACTGCCTACTTCTTGGACTCTCTGCTGGTCAGAACTCAGAAGGAGTCAGAACTCTTCTATTCTTGTTCTCAAGGTTGTTTATTGCTTCTTATCTACAACATTCTTTCTCCAACCCACCAAGGTTGGGTTGAGGCACACTGGCCACCCTTGGGGTGGTGATATCTTTTATACTAAAAACTAATGTATATGCTATTTACAATAACTTCCCAATACCTATCGCCTATGTTAGTGAGTTTCTACTCTAAACCAATCTAAAAATGCCAACATCATCCAGAAGGTGGAGGCTAGGAAGAAGAAGGAAAAAGGACAAGGCAGGCCCAAGTTCCTCCATATAGAGACCCTGAGCCCCCATTCTAAAAACCTCAAAAATCTATTTTTCACCCTGTGACAAACTAACTATTATTCTACTTAAACTTTCTTGACTTGTAATTCTTCATGTAAAGGTTGGTAATTATTTTTTCCATGGGTCAAGATCAAAGGCACAGGGGTCTTGGGCCCTGTGCCAAGGTCTCTGGGCCCTCCGGGCAGGGGCTTAAGCCCTCCAGTGTGACAGTGGTCGCTGGGGTTTTCAGGTGAGGGAAGAGACAAGAACATTGACTCCATGATCAGAAGGCTTGATTTATTATTTAAGTTATATATATATTACTAAACTAAAAAGAAATAGAAAGAAAGGTTTAATCAGAAGGCTAGCTAAGAATAGAAAAGAATGATAACAAAAGCAGCTCTCTCGGACTCTGTCCGAAACAGCTCAGCCCTTGATTGGCCATTAATTATAAACATCCAAGATGAGCCAATCACAGATGGACCTGCTACATTCCACGGAAGCCGATAACCATCGTTTACATCTTGTTGCTGAAACTTCTCAGCTTCATCAGGAAAAATCCTAAGAAAGGATTTTTAGTGAAAATATGTCTGCCACACTCCAGGGCAGCCAGAGGAATTTCCTGGATTCTGACACCTACTGGAACAGCAATGCCAACATGTCTCACAAACTCCACACTGCAATTGTACCCACGCCGGGTGCTAGTTTATCAATGTACCCAAGGGTCTTAAGAATCTCCTGCAAGGCAAGCTACTCCATTTACACTTTTGTGAATATCTAAATTCTTTACAGTGGGTTGTTCCTAGTCTAGAGAAACTACATTACTAGCTGAAGTCTGATAAAGCCCTTCTAAAAAAACTATATGTCCTCTCTATCCAATGATTTACTGGATTCACAAATTTCTAGGGGTCAAGCCTGAACCACTGAGGCAGCTGAATATCCTCAGTTCGTCTAGCCACTTGCACAATCTTCACAAACACATTTAAACACAAACTCTGTCCTCACCTGTCGGAAGCCAAGACATCTCTCTGGCTGTCTTGGAGGGCTCGAGCCCCTGCCAGGGGGGCTCAGAGACCTTGGCACAGAGCCCAGGACTCCTGTGCCTTTGATTTTGATTGACCCATGGAAAAAATAATTACCAACCTTTACATGAAGAATTACGAGTCAAGAGAGTTTAAGTAGAATAATAGTTCGTTTGTCACAGGGTGAAAAATAGATTTTTGAGGTTTTTAGAATGGGGGCTCGGGGTCCCAAGATGGAGGAATTTGGGTGTACCCTGTCCTTTTTTCCTTCTTCTTCCTAGCCTCCATCTTCTGGGTGATGCTGGCACTTTTAGATTGGTTTAAGGTAGAAACTGTCTAGCATAGGTGATAGGTATTGGGAAGTTATTGTAAATAGTGTACACATAGTTTTTAGGATAAAAGATATCACTGCCCCAAGGGCAGCCAATGTGCCTCAACCCTACCTGCCAGACAGACTTTGGCGGGTCGGAGAAAAAATTTTATAGATAAGAAATAATAAACAACCTTGAGAATGAGAACAGAAAAATCCTGACTCCTTCTTTGATGGCCAGGCCGGGAAAAAGAAGCTTGTACGTATCTCAGAGTCACTATGACCAGTAGAGATTCTGAGTCTCATCCACCCTTCTCTGCTTGCTCTCCTTCTCCCCAGTGCCTCCCCAGGGGACTCTGTCTGCCCCCACAGCCTCCAAGCTGATGAACCCCAGCTGCCACCCTGGGCCTCACTCAGTTGCCTCAGTCACAGGTAGAGCTTCTCCCTGCACTATGGGTATGCTTACTCACTCGTCCTCCCTTTCATATAACTGAACCCACAAAGCTACTCACTCACAAAACCCCAAGAACCCACTAATATTAGCTATAATGTCTCGACATTATAAGCACACAATAGCAGTAAGTAGAATAGAAGAACTAAGGTCCAGATTCACTTGATCCACCCCCAGAGTCGCACAATCGATCAGTGAATCCTTTTACTAGCTGCTCTATCAGCAAGTGGACCTTTCCCCCTCCCACTGGCCACGCTTGGCTTGCTTGCAAGCCCCAAACCTTTAGTCACACATAGATGGAGCTGTGTGCCGGACGTCTCTGAGTGGCTTGCTAGCAGCCCTTTTGGCTAAGGCCTTTTTTAAGCTAGATACATCTCTGCATTCCAGCAGGCCGTTGTCTGTCTCCACTGGAAGGATGAGCTGGGACACAGAGCCCCTCCAGGGAAAGTCCCCCAGGGCACACCAAGAAGGTCCACCTCCCTGCTATGCCTCTTCAGGTGACAATCTCCTGCCTGGCTAGCCAGAAAAATGATTTGGGAAAAAAAGCCTACAACTTGTAAAGTAGATATGTATCTTTATTCAGCGCCAGGCACAGGGAGGATTGCCCCTCAAAGAACATGTGCACCCCCAAGGAGTCTAGATCCCCTCTTTTCCTTAACCTGTTGCATATGCACTAAATTTTGCAATAGATCCTGTATACTCATTTACTAATCCTGCTTCGCATTACAATTAGTCTTCATCAGTCTTTGTGCAGAGAGCTCTCTGGTCATATTTTTGTCTCCCAAGTATCTTGGTAGCCTCAGTTTTGGTTTGCTTCTTGTTTTTAGGTCTAAAGGGCCCCTCTGATCTCCTTCCAGCTTGGAAGCACACATTCCTTTCACCTTGTTTGGGGTAGTTTTGCATTCTCCTGTCTATGGGCTTTTGCGAGCACAGCAAGTTAACAGACTAAAGAAGTTAAACAATACACCTCATCTATGCAAAATTCATTTCTACCCCAGGTTAATTTCTAACACAATGTCTCAATAATTTTTATTGTTTTCTATGTTTTACATAAATCACATGAGTTTTTGGTGTCACTGAGTACACATGTATTTTCATTAGAGCAAAACCTTAAGAAATTCCTTGTTTCCTCTCAAGTGCATGGGTGCCTGCTCGTAAACTTCATTGCAATTCATTTTCTCTTCAATTGCCCCATTTATCAGGCCATTCCATAGGCTCATCATTAAAGGGACAAAGTAATCAGTAAATAATCAGTAACTAATCAGTAATATTGTCTTTCTTCTCTGTCTATATAAGGGAGAATAGCACCAGAAAGTCATTTTGCACAACAGCAAACACACTCATCCACTGTCTAGTGGCATCAAAATAAAACACATACATTTTACTGAGCCTTCTGGCTCTTCCATAATTAAAAAAAACATGCATACACTCTTCTCTGGATCATGGCTGTCAGTTAGGTAAGCAAGTAAAAATGTGTTTTAAATGTTTAGATAATTACTGAGTGCTTCGAGAAGATGAAACTGAAAGCTAAGAGAGTTAAGAGACTTTAAGAGACAAAAAAATCATCATAATTTCCAAAGCTGAAAATGTTTCTTTCCTAGTAGAAAGTGTAGCATATAAATGTATCCAAGGCCTTAAAAATTAGGCCTTAAAAAATACCTGCCAGAACTCCCTGTCATGGAGCAGGTATCATACCAGAGAATTAGAAAAGGTTTACCACTTATGCTATTGATTTAATCCTGTTTTTCTTCATTGTTTGATTGTTTTGATTTTCAGCTACATCATCATTATAGAAGAATTATAGAAAAGACACTTCCTACAGGTTGAGCATCTCATAATGTTCATAATGAGTTTATGTACTCATAAAGTAACTAAAGATCTAGTTTGGTTTCTCTGAGCATCTATAGAACTAAGTGGAACACAGAATTGGTAAATTCAAAGCTTTTTGTATTATAGTGAATTCTAGCCACCAGTTAGAATACTTTCTACTTTAAAAGATAAAAGTCTACTATAGGGTAAAATTGAGTATCCAAAGAAGCAAGAATATATATGCATTTCTTATTCTTAGATATACAGAACCATGATCATCATCTAAACTAAAATAACCAATAAAGAGCATGACAGCAACAAGCATTTTTCCACAATCTTGCATTAGTATGAAGCACAAAACCTGCACAATGAATGAGGAAAAGATGCTTCCAGAATAAGGAGTATCTCTACCATTTTTATTTGGTCCCCTGGTGAATGTTTTTCTAAATGACAAACAAATTTCCCACAGAGATTTTCTTTTTCAAGGTACTGCCTGATTGTATTCAGAGGATGTATGCTTGCTAAATAAAGCTGAATTCAGTCTGTGTAGTTATGCTTCACTATACTTTGGAAGGTTATCTGTAAACTAAAGAGAAAGTTATTTTTAAGGGAGGTGCAATGCCATCTCCCTAGTGCCATATAGAACTGTGCCTAACCGCTAGTGCCATATAGAACTGTATTTTAGCTTTATTACTGCTACAAAGCACCTATGAGTGCAATGGTGCATGGCTTATTTGAGGTGAATAATGCTTATTCTCTGCAGGTACTGGTCTCATTACCTTGAAAATTATATTAATTAACTGTCTCTTTATGAGAGATGACGTTGTTCAAATATTTTAATTTTCAACTTCCCTACATGTATTGAATGTGTTTTATTATAAAAAGAACCATGGAGAGTGTCAAAACACTATTTTTAATGTATTTTATTATTTTGTACTGGAGAGTATTTAGAACATTTTTAAAGGTCTGTAAATAAGTGAATATATTTTTAAAAATTACAGAGAACATTTAGGTATGTTAAACCTCAACAAGAAAACTATAATTCTGGTAGCAGATATTTCAGGTGTCAAGATTTTGGAGGATAGGCAAGGTCACTACAAAAACAAAGCATACAGAACAGAAAACAGCAAACAAAACAAAAAACCCAACCACAAACCACTTTAACTAAAAGCAAAAATAAACTATGACATTTCGGTTCTTTTCAGCTGTCAGTAGGCAGCCACAAATATATAGGCAGTTTTGATAACAAAGGGTAAATAGCCTTAAAATTCAGGAGGCAAAAAATAGTATCCCAGAACAAAAATAAAAATTAACACAGATTTTATTTTTTTTAAAAACTGCCGTAATCTAAATTCTTCTGCAATTTCTAGCCACCAAAGAAAATTAAGTTCCTTTGAGGCCTCCATAAAAATATTTCCTTATGACATTAGTTTGTATTCCCCTTATCTACTGAAATGATATTCCAAATCAGCGTTACTCCAAGGATCTGAAACTTGATTTATAGTATTTTGATTTTCATGCCCAAAAGCTGCCAAATATATGGCAAAAAAAATTTTTAAGTGATGTATTCAAAGAAAATAAATTAATTAGAACACTTAAATCAGCAATAAAGAAATATCTTCCTCCGCTTCTTTAGAAATAAACAAGAGTGGCAAACTGCATTATATTTAGACTTTTACGCAGACAGTAATGGGCAGAAAGTGGCAGAAATTATAGTAATGCCTGTGAAAAAAACCTGAGGCGTCTCATGAAAGCTGATTTTATGCTCTTCTGCACTAAAATATGAATTAGTGATTGCTGCTTAAATCACAGCACAGTCCATCATATTCACTGAAAATAGAATGTACTGGAAGTGGCTTGTGAAGAAAGCAGAAGACACACAAGTGGGTGTACAGTAACAAAATGGAAAGAAGGCATGGAATAGCAAATGTCCTGATATCATGGTAGGTAGACAATATTTATTATTGAGAGTAACACCCTTAGAGTGGGAAAAGCCTTTGTCATGGTATGCATTCATCTTCATGATTTATGTTGTGGACCTTAATATTTTTCGGTGAAGCTTTACTACTGGGTGGAAATAAAAGTATCAATCTCTGAGTGAATTATTGTGGGGAAAAAACCAGTTTCTAAATGAAAAGAATCCTGAAAACTTGCTGCAGAAATGAAGGAAATATTTTCAGACTCGGATTAGTATTTTGCTTGGATTTACACCAGAAATAATTCTGCAGCACATGTGTGAAACTAGGAGACTTCTATTTCAATACATATATATAAAAATTTAGCCTTATATCCAAATTATGCTGCATATTCCAAGAGAGTATTTTGCTGTTCATACCTCCATAATGTTTGTCTAGTAATGGCAGTACTTGAAAAGAGTGGTACTAGTAAAATATTGCAACAGGATGAAACATTGCCTGCTTCTGTAAAACCTTATTTTATTGTCACACAATATTTATTATCTGCTTAACCACATTTTTACTCATAAAACATATCCTGGGATGATCAAGAACAATGTGAGTTTTTACACTTCAGGGCAATAAATACTGATGCATATAATTCACTATTTTCTTTGGATTTTATTTGTTCTTTCAGATCTGTTCTAAAAATCACCATCATGAGAAAAAGCAGTCATAGATGGCTCATTTTAGCTCTTCATATAGTTTTTGAAACTTAATCAAAAGTTACATAAAAGTACTTAAGCCAGCACTAGTAAATCACTGTACGGGAGGTGAGAGGAGGAGAGGAAAAACAAAGATTTATAAAATGGTTGTAAAATATGTAGTTTATTTCCTCAAAAAATTGACATAATTTTTATGTACTTATCATGATTCATGCAATTCAAGGTCAAACTCTTGGTCAAAAATTTTTGGTTGTAATTTTACCAATTGTTAATACATAATATGTTTTATTTAGCTATTGGTACTAAGGATATGCAGATTTAATTCAGTAATTTTGCAATCACAATGAAACTTTAAACCAATGAAGTTGGCTTGTTTCAGTGAAATGCTTTAGTGTATTGATAGATCAAAGAAATAATGCCTGTATTGATCTGAGACACTATATTCTAATATAGTACAGTAAAAAGACTTACTAGAAAAGATATTACAAGATTTTGTTAGCAAATGTTATCTTTCCAAAAGAGTTATGAAATCTATTTTAATATTTTGAGCTATTCAATCATCGCTGAACTGTATTGTCTTGCTGTAGATCATGAAATAAAGGATTAAATGGAAAGAAGACACAAGAAATATATCAAAGCCTGATCATGAGCAAAAGTCTCATATGTGATACATTTGCAAAATCATAACTAGCAAGACAAAATATCTGTCATGCATGGACTACATTGTATTAAAATATGATTTTAGACTGTTTTTCCATTCAAAATATTTTTAGTCTTGTATTCTAAACCTAATACTATTCCATTTCTTTCTAAACCTAATACTATTCCATACTTTCATGTGCTTACTCAACCAATTTTATGATTGTCCTGAGAGAACCAAAGTTAGGCAAGTGTTACTGAAATATATTTCAGCAAAATAAAACAATATCATGCAGGGCAATCAATCTAATATATTGGCGAATGAAAAAGAATGATAAAAATAGACTGGCAAGCCTTTCAAAACAAAGAGGGAACTATTCTTATAAAAATAACAAAAAATCCCCACCAAATAATATTTCAGTATAGAAGTGAGTTTTCCAGATAATGGAAATACCTTGTAAAATTTGGTTTCCCATTAGGTTTAGGCAATGTATTGCAGTAATATCCAGTCTGAGCTAGTAAATACCAACATATAGGAACAGAAATATACCCAATATTCTTCACTCTAATAACCAAGTCATATAAGCAAAATTTTGAATAATCACACAGGATGCTTCAGTACACAGTTTTGTGCTTTTATTAATGATTATTTTTGCAAAACAATGATTTACAATTATTCACTACTCAGTCCCCATAATATCTTGGGAAACATAATTGGACAAGTTGCAGTCAGTAGCAAATGTTACTATTTTTCAGTCTTCTCTCAGCCTCTTGCATACTGCACTGTCAAGAGTGATGGCTTTTGAGCCTTTGAGATCCAGACCACCAGCTATGTCCTGCGCTTCTTCCTAGGCTGTCCTAGAGAAATGATAAAATTGTAACAGTTTCCAACATTCATATATCTTTTTTTGAAGTTGCCAAAAAAAGACCAGACATGGCTAAATAGACCTTTTATTTGTAAACTGTTGTGACTCTAAATGTAATGCTTCATCAGCTCTGCAAAGGACAAAATGAATTTGATTAAATATCTTAATATTCCTTGGTCTTTTCTGGGTAAGATGATACTTTCTATTTTTTTAGGTAAGATGTTAAGATGCTTACTAGACCTTGCTGCAAAACTGACAGCAACATCTTTTCTAGCTTACAATTACTGCAGCTGTAGCTGTAATCTTTCAATCTGCGTGTTGAAATAATTTTTATGGCTATGCCAACTTTTTTGATTGAAGCACAGACCCCACCATGGTGCAACACCATCGCTCTATTAAGCACATGCAAGCTTTCTTTATATTTTGGTATTTACAATTTAGGATCAAACTATGCAGCAGGCAGAAGACTAACCACTAACCGACATGCACAGAAATGACAGAGAAGAATGTTTCTTGTTCTTATTGTAAACATTCTCAAACATCCCTCGCAGCAGAAGCTCCATGTTTGGAGATCCTAATTATTTTATTCTTACATAGGTATTTATGGCTGGTTTGCACTTTCTTATTCAGATACTAAGGTCAAACAGCAGTCACAATTATTCACACTTAGCTTTTCAGAGAATCACTATGAAATATTACTGGATATGTTCTCTTGTGATGTCCTACATGGAAAATTCTGCACCAAGACCATTCATTAATTTAAACAATTGTTCCTTTAATCTTTTGTCCAGATACAGAAGACAGCCTCCAGAACTAAGATTAATGAATATATGTCACTTGCTAGGACTGACTAATTATATTAATTCATTCAAGCAGTCGACCATTTTCTTACATTCTACCAGTATTCACCTTTTGCTTTAGAGGGAGAGCATAAAGAGAGACTTAAATGTAGTAAATTTTTCAATAGCCAAATTTTTCCAACATATGTAAGGTGTATCAATTATAGCACAAAAATAAATACATGCTAATATTTAAAACTTTTTCTCTACCAGTTCCTAGAATATCAGATTTCCTTTCTTTCAAAAAACAAAACAAACCAACCCACCAATATACATATATTGAACAACCATGTCAAAACTCACCCTGTAAATACCTCAAGACTTTAAACAGATAAATTCAAATGGTAACTACAAGATTTCATTAAAATAAAGTTGTTTATAGATTGCTGCTCTTAAATAATAAAAAACTAGCTTTATCTCCCCCTCTGCTACTCTCGTCATTTGTGTATACCTTTTTAAATTATCTAGAGAATGCCAAAAGAAACAGGGTGATATTGTACATATCCTCTTTTGACCACTAAATTAAGTGACACACATTCTGTGGTAATCTTAAGGACCTTAATCCCTTAATCATTACAAATATTGACAATGAGATGGCAAAGGAACTTTTTTTGTTCTGTTCATTTATCTCTTCTTCTTCAGTTAGTGGAGATACATTTCTTGAAGCAGCTTAATTTCCTTTCCCTATGGTGCATTTATTTGTTCTTAGAAATGCATTGCATAGTTAGACTATGGAGAAAAAATGAGACTAGCCCCTGAATGCAATAATTCTGGAATCAAACAGCTGGGGATTCATGTGGAGGTACACTTCAGCTGTTTGCACAGAAAACAAAAAGCCTTGGAAAATGGCCAGTAAAACACAAAAACTAGACAGAGCTTACAAGCCCATGCCTTCCAGATCTCAGCTGCTGGTTTGTTGCTATTACATGTTGCACAGAAATAAGACTCTCAAAAGACTCCTAAAAATAGCTTTTATTTATTAGCCTAAAATACTGGCATATCCAGCAAGCCTTGAATGTTCAGATTTACCCAGTATTCACCATCATCTGCTCTGAAAGCACTTAATAACAGTATCTGCTATTACAAAACCAATACTCTCCCAGCTAGAAGTCAGAAATCATTATATGGACTATTCCTCTTTGACAACCCACATTTCAAAGCAGAACATACATTGCTAAAATTGAAATCAAAATAGTTCGATTGTTTAATAGAAAGAGAATGATAATCCAAAGCAGAGAAGAAATATATTTCCATTGAAAATATTTCAATCTTGAAATCTTTAAAACATCTGCTCATCACTAGAAGAAAAAAATTCTGTTACTGAAATTTGGCATAAAGTTATAGAAATAAAAACAAAATTAAGGCAAGTCAAGAAAATAACTCCAAGTTATTCTAGTAGGGACTTATGCTTCTTATTCTATATTGATGACAATAATATATATTTTTAAAAGAGCAAAGAGACTAATAAAATGTTCCTCCAATTATTCAATTGCTTAAAAATGCTAAGGTCATTGTGTGTTTGTGGTACTGATATGCTGAAAGTTACCACAGGGCTGAGGAAGCTGTACTGATGGTTTTTCTGAGGTGAAGCAACTGGAAGGAAAATTGACCTGATAAAAAGCTTCTTCTCAGGATACAAATTTCTCTTGTACTTTCCACTGTTTTTCTAGGAGAGGGTACTCTCTCCTTCTTACAGTGTGCAAAAATGAAGAGATGATAGAAGAATAATTCCTAGAAAAATACTGAGGCAACAGTCAGACTAGTAAAGGGTAGGCAAGGAGGATAGAACTCTGACCTTGTCAACATTTTAAATAAATATGACAGGCAAACATTAGAATTTGTAAGTGGGTCACATTCTAGTGTTGGTAAATTTTCAATGCATTTTATTCAATGTTTTAGCACTGTCAGTGGTAGTCAATTTTATTTCTGGTGCTGTGAGCAAAGGGTCAAAACATGGCAGAGACACCCATAAAAAAAGTTCAGTCTGTCATGAAGGTACTAGAATTGCACAACAGTTTAAAATGTTCATGATACTTCTTGGAAATGCTCCAGCTTTGCTCAGTCTGGAGAATACAAGCAGATGCACTTTGAAAATACCCTGCTAAAATAAAAGTCTATTGTTAGATAAACAAAATGCAATACAAGTTTCTGTTTGTTAATACAAAAGTGTGCATGTACTGCTGTATAAATTACTTTTCATAGAACCTGGTACAATGCTATATAAACTGAGAATGCCATTCATTTTTAGCAGTACTTTCAATACCTCATTTGCTAGTTTCACACTGGTGAGGCCACACCTTGAGTGCTGTGTTCAGTTTTGGGCCCCTCACAACAAAAAATACATTGAGGTTTTGGAGGAAGTCCAGAGATGGGCAATGGAACTGGGGAAGAATCTGGATCACAAATCTAATGAGGACCAGCTGAGGGAGCTTGGGGCTGGGTGCCTCAGCCCAGAGAAAAGAAGGCTCTGGGGGTTCTCATCATTCTTGTCAACTTCCTGACAGGACCATGTAGCCAGGTGGTCAGCCTCCTCTCATAGAACCTGCTGCAACCAGCAGCAGGATGAGAGGATATAACTGCAAGCTGTGTCAGTTGAGGTTCCGGTTGGACATCAGGAAAAGTTTCTTTCATGAAATGGTTTGCTCAACTTTGGTACAGACTGCCCAGAGCAGTGGTACAATCACAATTCCTGGAAAACAACTGGACGTAGCACTTAGTTCCATAGCCTAGTTGATAAAGAGATAGGCAACCAAAAGTTTGATTTGATTATCTTGGAGGTCTTTTTTAACCTAAATGACTCTGTGGTTCTCTGCCAAAAACAAGTCCAATACAAATAACATAACTACGCAACTCAAACTATTCTTCTATAATTTAAATACCCAAAGACTATTCCTACAACAGAAATATCAGCATTGATCTCAACATGGACATGATCTCTAGACATTTGTGTCATTGAGAAAATTGGATCCCAAAAAAGATGGCTTTTCTGAATGAATTTTCAAAACAGTATTTTCTTCAGGTTTCAGCTAGATGCCAAAATTCACACCCATTTAGTAATTTAATTGAATGTGGAAGGACGTATTTTACTATTGTGATTTTCAATTCAAAAGTGCATGTGCCCTGAAAAAATATACATGAGAGGCGCAAAGTGTAAAAATAAAACTTACCTTGTATTGTAAACTCTTTTCTTGTTAAGTGTTTCTGAGAGACATGATGTCCACTACAGCTTATAGGTAAAGAGGGATAAAAGGTAGATGACCTAAAAAATCAGTTTCCCACCAATTCTTTGTTGTCAGCCAACATATGATAAATCATGAATTTGTGAATTATGTATTTTATTCTTTATTCACTCTAAACTTGTCTCACATCCATGAAAGTGTAGTGTGCCAGATGATTGTTACTATTATTCAAGTGAATATTGAAAAGTGATGGAATATGTCAGAAATCTTGCTGACTTAGCAATTACTCTGAAAATCTTCATTTTCTTCCTGACATTTATGCTAAAGATTATATAGTTCATGAACAGCAGAAAAAATGTTTCTCTCAAAAAAAATTTAAAAAAAAAAATCAGTGTCTTTTAATTTGCAAATTTTACATAAACTTACAGTATAATGCTACTAACAAGGAAGAAAAAAAAGTAAAAGATAAAGAACAGAAGCTCCACTTCTATTGTCATTCCTCCCTATTAAATATTTACCTCATTTCAAAATGCAATTGGCTTGATTTGTACCATACCTAATTAAATTTCATTCATGATTTATAACAATATCTTTATTCATTATTTTAGCAGACTTTAATAGGTTGAAGTGCCTAGTTTGTATTTTATTATAAAGTCATGTTCTCTTTGGAGGATATCATTGGATACTGTGGAGAATTTATACCAGTCAAATGAGAATTTGCAGTTTGCCCTAGACAGCTACACCGGCCAAATTTCAATCAACCATCCAGGCCACAAATTGTTTAGTGTTGAACTCAATTTGATTCCAAAAGAGGTTTAAAGTCACTGTCCACTCAAAGTTCTGACAGTTTTTACAGACATATCTGGAGGATCCCACAAGTTGGTCATTACTTGGAAGGACCCTCAGACTCAGCAGTGGGAAGCCAATGTGCAGATTGTGGAGGGTTCTCCACAAGTTGCTGAGTTAGATGCAGTTGTCAGAGCCTTTGAGAAGTTTTCACAGCCTCTTAATCTAGTGACTGATTCAGCCTATGTAACAGGCATAGTGCCCCTGGATGATTGATTGAAATTTGGCCAGTGTAGCTGTCTAGGGCAAACTGCAAATTCCCATTTGACCAGTATAAATTCTTCACAGTGTCCAATTATATCCTCCCCGTGGATGTTTGGATAGGGAGGTGAATGCATGCAAAATCACACCCTGCCAACACATGCAGGCAAGCCCTAGCCCTCGTGATCAGCTGGGCCATCAGCTCTTGTGGCTTGGTGATGCTCTTGGACAACTGGTGACCAAGGAACACCCACTCTATAATTAAGAGGGGGTCCTTTTGGTCTGTGTCCCATTGAAAAATCAACCCACAAAGATGTGGTAGCCTACCCAATATTATGAAGCTGAAGGGCAGATCCTCATGACACCGGTGGGCGTGTTGGCTTCCAATGGTGGCCTGGACCTTCTTGTGTGCTGCCCTGGCCTCCGGAGTCAGGGCCCTCAGGGAATCCAGAGTCTCCCCCCTTTTAACAAGTTGAAAAAAGGGGATAGATCTCTTGTGGTGAGCCCTAGCCAGGGCCTGATCCAGTTTAGGCATCCACGGAGCTGGTGCAGGTCTCTTAGGGTTTTAGGGTTAGTGTGAATTAAGATCTTTTGGGGTGTAATGGTACGGTGGGTGATTTCAAGGCCCAGATACTTCCAAGGCGGCAGGCGCTGGACTTTCTCCTTTTGCCACTCCAATCCTGCCACCGACAAGGCTGTAATAGTATCCTCTGAGGCGCGTGCAAGCATGTCGTCATCAGGGGCACAAACAAGGATATCATCCATGTAATGATACATTATGCATTTTTTCTCCCTTGCACGCATAGGGGACAGAACCCTAGCAATATACCACTGGCAGATAGTAGGGCTGGTTTTCATTCCCTGAGGAAGAACGCACCAGTGGTAGCGCTTCATGGGAGCTCCTCTATTGATGGAGGGCACAGAGAAAGCAAACCGTGGTGCATCATCTGGGTGAAGAAGAATATGAAAGAAACAGTCTTTCATGTCAATAACTGCCAATTTCCAATTTTGTGGGAGCATAGATGGGGTATTGATGGAGGGCACAGAGAAAGCAAACCGTGGTGCATCATCTGGGTGAAGAAGAATATGAAAGAAACAGTCTTTCATGTCAATAACTGCCAATTTCCAATTTTGTGGGAGCATAGATGGGGAAGGCATCCCTGGTTGGAGGGAACCCATGTCTTCAATGACATTATTGCTTCTTCTCAGATCGTGGAGAAGACGCCACCTGGCACCTCGGTGCTTCCTGATAACAAAACCAGGAGAGTTCCAGGGGCTGTTGGCTTCTACTATGTGGCCTTTGGCCAGTTCCTCTTCCACAATCTGAGTGAGCGCCTTTAATTTTTGTTCGTTCAGCAGCCACTGCTCTACCTGGACTAGTTTATCTGTAAGCCAATTCAGTTTGAGGGTAGGGTGCTCCCCAGTGGCTGCGCCTAAAATGCTGAGGGGCAGGCAAGACCAATTTCGCCCCCCACGATGACATGGCATCTCTCCCCCACAGAGTACACTTGGAATTCAAAATGAATAGGTGTACAGACGCTAATTGCCCATTCAGCCCCATAATTTGTGCTATGCTTTTTGATCTGCGTGCCAATTGGAAACCCCCAACTTGCAGTACTGAGCTACTCACGTTTTGCAGCTCCCATTGTGATGGCCATTTGTATGGAGAATGACCGTCACATCTGCTCCTGTGTCCATCATCCCCTGAAGTTGAATAGATTGGCCCCTGCTCTTAAGGCCGTACCACATGAGGGGCTTTTCCTCTCCCAGCACCTCAGTGTAAAAACAGAAAGGTCTAGGTCATCGCACATAAAACATGGTATAGGGATATCTTGTATGATGATCTGGCCTTCAGGGGGCGGGTGGACACAGCGTGTCATGAGGGTGAAGTGCTCTGGGTTGAGTGTGAGGATTGCTGGAATGACTTCAACCCCCAAGGGAGTGTACTTAGTGTCCCCAACAACGAGATACTTGCAAGCAAGAGATGGAATGTGCCTGTACATCTCTGCCTGTTGAATGTGTGGGAGAAGTCCAGGCTCTGCGCCAATCTCAGGCCAGAGCTGATTGGAATAAGAGATAGTGTGAGTTAGTCTGAGTCTGTATGGTTCACGAATGTCTGATGTGGTTAATTGGCAAATATTATTGTGATTAGCTGACCCCCCCGCAGACTACCCTATTCATATAATTGCACGGGGCTTGGTCGCACTGCGCATTCAGTTGTTTTGACTGTGGTGACTAGAAAGTTCGTCCCCTTGTCCTCCCCTTCTATCTCCCCCTGTACTTGGGGGAGCCCTTCCAAGGAAAGGGCAGGGGTGAATAAGGTAATCATCACGGCTGCAGTGAAAGCAACAGCGTTGCGGCAAGGTCGGTGTGCTTGGAGCTCATAGAGTAAAGGTGGGTCTCGCTGGGGCTGAGAAGGCTGCAGCCATCGCTCTTTCGAGCAGCGGATTGGCTCTTATGATGTCTTTAATGATGAGCATGGCTTTCCGGGTGCACTCCTCAATAACTTGAGCAAGGGTGGGCAGAGGGGACGCGGGAAGAGGGAGGATGACCCTCCTGCAGGTGTCATTGGCATTGGTGGTTACAATGTCAAGAATGAGCTGCACGTGTAGCTGAGGGCTATCTACCTTTTTCTCAACTGCAGCTCTTACCCTGTCAACACAATCTACGAAAAGTTCAGAGAGAGTTTGTTTAATAGCAATATAAGGCACCGCAAGTTCTTTGGAAGGCATCCCAAAGAATGCTCGTTTGGCTGTAGCCCTGACTATATCTAGGACTTCCCTGGGAACTCCCACTTGCTTTTGTGCAAAACTCCACTCCCCCTCACCCGTAAGGTGGTCCATTGTAGTCGGGTGGCCCTTAACATCTGCAGCACGTTCTTCACTTTTCTGGATTTCTGGGAGAAGGTCCCCTGTTAACCTTCTCCAAGTCCTTTCCCACAACTGATGTCCTGATGGAGGGAACAGACAACTAAATTGATGTTTTATATCATCAGGGACTAATGTTCTTGAAAAAGTTGTCTTTAAAGTGCTCCGAGAAAATTAGCTTTTTGGGCCAAATTCTCGTTTGGACTTGCAGAGATCCCAGATAGTATCATAAGAAAGAGGCTCATACCATGGGTGCATCCCATTTCTATTCTAAGTAACTGGAGCTAGGAACAAAGGCTCTGCATTACTTAAAGCATCCTGATTTCCAGGCCCACCTCCCCACCCCAACCCCCCCTGCTGCTGCAACACTGTTGGAACTGGGGGGGGTAGCACCCTGAGGGTGAGGGGCAGAACTCTGGGTGGAGGCAGTATGGAGCAAGGGTGGAGCAGATGGTAATGCCATGGGAGAAGGAGATGGTAATGCTGTGGGAGGAGGGGAGAGGTCAGGTGACATGGGAGGAGGCGTTATGTAATCATACTTGGGAGGATACAATTCAAACGCCGCAGAGGAAGAGGGGGAGGAGGCGGGGTTAGGAGGAAGGGTGGGAAGGAAGGGATTCTGGGAAGGAGAAGCTTCTGCCACGAGGTGGCAGCCATTTTGTGATGTGAGAATGGTCACCACGTGGCAACGGCCATTTTGTGATGACAAAGAGGGAGAAGAACCCCTAGCCACACAGTGGCAGCCATTTTGTAGTGTGGGAGCGGCTGCCACTGTGTGGCAGCCATCTTGTGGCATGTCTTGGGATCGCATGAGGAAGGGGTTTAGGGCACTAAAGCGACCTTGAACTTTTTCAGACTCAGCAACTGGGAAAAAGGGATTGGAAGGAGGGTTAGGAGTAGGTTTCCCGACAGTGTGGCCACCACTGTGGGGGTGAGGGTACCAAGGGGACCGGGGGAAGCCAGGGAGATGGCAGCAGCCCTGCGTCTGCTCTGGACAGGTTGTTTCACCCCGTCCACTGGGTGTAGGGGAAGCGGGAGTAGGGA
>VZSU01000040.1:515511-531958 GCA_013398715.1 Nesospiza acunhae
TGTTGTAGGACATTTACTACTTTCCCGCTTGCAATTAGCAACATTATTTTTCACAACTTTGATAATTAGAAGAAACAGCCACATATACCCTTCCCTTAGAGTAGGATCGCGTGTCTTGGTACTTCCAGTTAACAAGCAACCTACTGCTTTCCAAAAACTCTTGTCTTCGACCTCTTTAACAGTCAATTGCAGGAACTTAGAAAATATCCATCGAACAAAGCCTTTAACCAAACCATTAGAAAACCGTTCATCCCCCTCCCGCAGGAAACCGAGAACTTGGAAATACACCTCCCTCTGCTGAGTCAACAGCCTAATACCCATGCTGCCAACCCAGAACACTTCCACCCACTTGCTGCTGGAAACGGAAAAATTAAAGTTTTGAAAAGGGTCCCAAAAGTAGAGGCGGCGACTGCTCACACTGTGCACGATGTGTCCCCTCCCCCAGGATCAACAATCGCCTAAAGGGACCCCTCCCGGCCAGGTCCACCCCAATGCCACCAGGAGAAAACTCACCAAACCGCAGACTTCGGGGAAAAAAACAGCAGGAGCAGTCCCCAGTCCAGGAAGGCGTCCTTTTATCTGCACACTGCAAGAAAGGGGTGTGCCCTCTCTCCCCTGGGAGCACCGCCGGACACAAATCGGCGTGCTCACACAGAGGTGTTGGTGCTGCCAGGAACCAATAACTCCACAAGGGCCGATGCCCACAGGACCGGTTCAAAGCCATCGGGCAGCTCCCTCTGAGCCACGATGTCTTCAAAGCCGCGTCATGTTCATTGACGTCTTCAAAGCCGCATCACATTCAGTGCTGAAGGTGGAGGGTTCAGCTGAAGCTGCCACACGGTGGCACGGCAACTGTAGTTTCATCCCGCAGCCACAGGAGCTGATGTGTGCCAGCTAGCCACTCCCAGAGTGTCTGGTGGAGACCACAGATTCCTCCACTCCCAGGTTCTTTGCAAGAACCCCAGGTAGTTGTTCCATGTGTGGCGTGGGTGGTGCAGGCGAGAGCGGAACTATGAAGCACTGAGGCGAAGGAAGGAGAGAGCGGACACTCATATGGGTGCCAAGGTACTTTATTGTCCCAGGTGGGGCCAGTGATGGTATCCGACAAGGATAGCTGGGGAGGCACTGAAAAAATGGATGGGTGTGACAGGAGGAGACACGAGGGAACCAATAAATGAAGCCCAAGGGAGGAGTAAGGGACACAACTGAACCAATAAGGATTGCACAGGGGAGGGAAAAGGCTCAGGAGGCAAATCATCTCTTAAGTAAGGGATAATTGACATAGAAATTTCTTGAAATAAAGGGGTGTGGTTACAATGATGGACAGGGAAACTGGGCAGCACTGGGAGGGAGGAGATAAACTTATAAGGACATAAGGGGGATAGGTCACCTTAACAGACAGGTCACTGGCAGGAAAACAAGGGACAAACAACTCAGGAACAAACAATTATGAGGGAGAACATGGGGGAAACTGAGGGTCAAACCATAATCTTAAGTTATAAAAAATAATCAACTTTACAAAAAAACCTGTATAAAACACACAATGCTACATCACCCATCTTCAAAAAAGGCAGCTAGGAGGACTCAATAAATCACAAGCCAGCCAGCCTCATTTTTATCCCCAGGAAGCTGGTGGAGCAGCTATTCCTGGAAAGCATTGCCAGGCACATTAAGAAGGTGAAAATAATGTAGTCAGCATGGATTTACCAGGGGAAATTCATGCTTGACAACTTTTTTAACTTCGCTGATGAATCAACTTGCCTGGTAGATGAAGAGAATATTGTCTGCCTGGGCTTCAGGGAGGTTTTTGACATTTATCTACATAGCAGCACACATACAAACCGGAAGGAATAGTGCAAAGAGGAGAGAACCAGTGTCTTTTCCATGGTGCTCAGTGAAAAGACAAGAGGCAGTAAGCACATACTGAAATACAGGAGGTTGCCTCTGAATATCACAAAATGAGTTTTTACTGTGAGGGTGACTGAACCATGGCATAGACTGCCCAGAAAGATTGTGGAGTCTGGATCTTTGAAGACATTAAAAGGATGCCCAGATACAATCCTGGGCAACAAGCTTCTAGGTAGCCTGGTTTAAGAAGGGGTGTTGGACCTGGTGAGCCCCACTGACCCCCCTTCCATTCTCGTTCATTCTGCAATAGTGAATTCTCTTAGAGATGCATTTTAAGCACTGGCATGACAAATTTCTATGCAGAGAGAGAGATCCAAATGGACATGGGATTCAAGTTCCTTAAGTAGTGTTCAAGAAGAATGTAAAACTCTGGGATAACTGTCTCTTCCATAACTGAATCCCTTTCATGAAATTCCCCAGGTATATAAAGATTTTCTGATGCGCATGCTTAAGACTGACACTGGCTGAGCAAATTTCTCCCTATGTGTGTCTAAGACCAGTTGGGATCTTGACCGAAAGTGTTGTCAACATAGTCACAGAAGGTATATTGTTAAGAATTGACAACTTACATCAGAATGGCAAACATTGGTCCACAAAATGTATGGAAATTATCTACTTGTGTTCAAAATAAAGAGTTGGTCTTTATTTAACAATTTCATTGAAATATCCATAAGGGAAGAAAAAGACCTAGAGTCCTTAACTTTCTTAACTCTAACAAAGATTTAAAAAATTCCTTGTAAAAAGTGTATCATAATTATCAGACTATGAAACAATTTTAGTTGGGAAAAAAGTTCTAAAATTGTGCATAAAGTGGCAAAGAAGACAAGAAAATGGGAAAGAAACAAAAACAGAGAAAAAGAGTCATCTTGAGTCTGCAAGCTAGTTCTAGAAGCAGCCTGCTAGAAAAAGGAAACACCAGTTGAATTTCAATTGTATTCATGCACTTGATTCAGTAACTGGTCAATGGAAAAACCAATCCTTTTGTACAACATCTCCCAGCAACAAAAACTCCAACAGGTTGACATTACCATCATGCCTGTACCAGACGAATTAAAAGAAAAATGATTATTTTATTGAAAATCTTGCAGAAAAGTGGCAAGACATTGGGGGGATCCTCCACATTCTCATTCCTCCATGTGGCTTGAAAGTATATTTGATAAAATATGCAACAAAGCATATGATTTATAAGGTAGAATAAAATGGACGATTTGGGAATTGATGTCTTGTTGATATTAAACTTCATATCCACTCTCTGTGAAGTTTCTAAAAAAATTATGGAGCCGAGGCATGAATCTACCACTATAAGTGTTAAGCAAACATACATACTCCCCTTCACAGGCACCCCCTTCCACACACACCTAGGCACACACAGAGATCAGCATAGCAGATCATGAACACCTTGGAAAAAACTGAAATGCCAAATACCTCTCTTCATGGACAAAAGAGCTGGTACAATAATCCAAATATCTGGTACAAAAATTCTGTTTAATATCTACCTCATATTTAAAACACAGCTTTTCATTTAATTATATTTGCAGAATATTTTCACTTCATTTTTTTCTTTAAAACTACTTCGTTCTCATGAGCTGTATGTCTAGGAATATTTTCTTCTAAAAATAGAAAAAAATAAATGATATCTTTTCAGAAGGAAACTTTGGTTTATACAATTTTAAACCATCATGATATGGAAGAATTTATTTGTCCCTCACTAAGGTGGAAGAAGTATTTTAATCACATATAATTTACAATGAAATACTTTACATTTTTAACATGCTTTCAATCACTTTCAATTCTCATTGCTTATTCATTGTAAACAGTAGTTTTTCAGTGAGGGGAGAGTGTGTGTGGTATATCTACATTAGTTCAAACACCAATTCCTACTAATGGCCAGGCTGAAAGATAGTAAATAATGTCCTGAATGATATTTTGCCTTCTTCTTTGGCACTTCATGAAACCCTAGCATGATGAAGTGTTCAAATACAGAGATTTTCTCTTAGAGAGTATCCCATGTTGAAAACCATCCCATGTATTTTATGTTGTAATTCTTAATCTCTTTTAAAATTTGGTATCTTCTGCATAGTTTTCATGAACCTTTCCGTTCCAGTAGTGAAAATCACAGATAAATGCAATTTTGTACAACTTTGAATTTACCCCAAGAGCTGAGAGAAAACTTGCTCCTATACTTCAATCTGAGTTTCTTCTATAGTCAAACTTTGTTTCCCTACCATCAAGTCTCATTTGTTGCTGCTCAAAGCCCCATCCAACCTCACCTTGAATACTTTCAGGGATGGGATATCTGCAGCTTCTCTGGACAACCTGTTCCCATGTTCCAGCACCCCCAAAGTAAAAAATGTCTTCCTTTCATCTAATATCTCTCAGCAATAATAAATTTAGGCATACAAACTTTGAGGAAAGGTTTGAAATTCTTTTGATTTGAAACACATTTTATATGAATTCTAACTTATAGATGACTAAAATATGTTGATGGACATTTCGGCTTGACGCTTTTTGAAAAAGTGCATGGAATTTAAAAGCAAAACCAATAAAATTAAAAACTTCTTGCCATTTTCTTTTTCCTCTGATATTCAAAATTGCGTATGTCAAATATCCGTGTTTCATACAACTCTCTCAGACACTCTCAGAAAAAAGATTTTATTTCAGACTACATTGCAGTTTACGTAGAACACTAGTACTAGTGAAGGTTTTTCCGGACCAAGTGGTAACATCATCTCATTGGATTTGTGTGCACAATACATTTTATCCAAACTGGAAAATTCATCCCAGCTGTGTTCTATTCATCATTCTTACTGCATCAGGCCTCAAGATTCTGTGAAAAGTATCCTGTGGACCTGGAACATAGCTCATGTGAAGCAGATGAGAGGTGATGGAGAAGTTGAGGGAGCGAATAAAGAGCATATGGCCCAGTACAGACACCACAAGGTACTTTTTCAAGTGATCCACAGCCTGAACAATTGTTTAGCACCATTTAAAAGCTGTGTTTGACAAACAGGGCTGAAGAAGGTCTTCAAAATATCTGGTAGATCAAAATCCATTGAAGCAAATTACCCTCACCAGTCACCTTGCTACTGATAATTCACCCTCCATACCAGCTGATCAGGCCTTACAACGCTGCTGCAAAAGTATTGTGAAAAAGGTAGGCACATTTTCACAGATGCAGAGGAAAATCCCCTTGGATGGTGATTCCAAAGCATAACTTGATGGAGCAAGTTATGTCCCCTTATCTACTGTGTAATATCTAAACTGGTGAGTTCACCATCTGCCAGCATCACTTTAGAAAATAAATGTTTTATCCACAAAAAAAATTTTGTATATCCTGTCTACCTGCTTCATTTCAGCCAATTAATAGGCTATGTTCCATCAGCAAAGTGTTTATGGTATTATGTTTCTTTAAACTGTGGCAATTCTTTATTTTTTTCTAAATCAGACACTGTCTATTCATAAGATTCAGATGTCCATGGTAGGGATGTAATTAAGTTTCATGTTCACTGTTTAATATCTGTCTTGTTATCTTTTTCATTAAATTACTGACATGTAACATCAGTCTGAGAGCTGGATAAAAACCCTTCATTTGCTGTTTGCTGAGTATCTATCTATGTGATACAAATTCTACTTGATAAATCAAACCCATACATTGCCATATAATACTACTAGTAATGTCTTCACAACCATTTCTTCATCTTTAGGTATTTTGGTGAAGTGAATGATTAGAACATAAGCAAGGGCATTTGTTCAAGATGCTCCAAAAGGAGTTGCAGTCTGTTCTCTTCTTTGCTGCCTATGTTAGCACTGAGCTGTAAAAAAAGAAAGATTACTAGGAAGAGTGTTACTTTTAGTCTAAATTTGTAAATTATGTTTGGAATATCCTGTTACATGACAAGATGCTCTTTTAAAATATGATATCTTAAGGGGAAAAGTCAGCTTTAAAGAGGTTTTGAGACAGTTGCTTCTGGAAAAAAAAAAAGAGTTGGAGGCATCTAAGGTCTTTAGTCATACCATTTTGAAGATTGATTCAAAATACAGTTCCTTCATATAGGAAGAACAGAGGACCATAAATATAACCCATTTCAAAATGGAGTTATATATGGAGTTTCTGGTTGGGATTACTGGACATCATTTCTTATAAAGTTAAGGGACTGCAGTTAGGTCTCCAATAATTTCCTTCCCTGAAATTCATCTGCATTTGCTCTTTTGTCCAGAGTCCCCATTTATTAGTGATGGCATACTCCATCTATGCATTAGAGTATTCACCAAAGTGTGTGTCACATACTTTCTAGTTAAAATTGGCTGGAAGGGAATAGATATTTAGCGTTGCTTGTATAGAATAGTCTTATCTTGATAAGTTTTATTTAGACAATGTTTAAACAGCACTAGCAAATAGGAAGTACAGCTTGCAGCAGGGAAAGACACTCTTCTGTTTTCTCAAGTTTCCTGTAGTTAAATACAAACCAAAAGGCTTTTTGTAGTACTTCTACTGTCTTGTAGGAATACTTGAGCTATAATCCTACCTTGTTAAAATTACTAATGGGCTACTTTTCCACAAGGCAGAAAATTTCTCTTCTAATAATATGTTTTTTCTAAGTTGGAAACGTGAATTTGTGCACCAGTCATGTGGAATGTACTCCTACTTCTTAATAAGTTTCACAACCTTATTTAGAAAATATTCACTCTGTGTAACTTCAAAATAAGAATTCTGGGCATCTTCATTCTATTGATATAATTTTTTTTTCTACCATGTTGTTATTGTTTTATATTAAACTCATTTTTAGCAATAGAAATATTTTTCCTGGAAACCTATGGAAAATATTTATGTTTCTCTATATTGCAGTATCAGTACATTGTTAAGAATTATTTCAACATGGTCCCAAACATATCTGATGGCTAGAGAGCAGAAGTTAGCGACAGTGAATGGGAATAACTTCTGAACCGTTTCAGTAGGTTTCCCAGGAAAGGTTTGCTTTCTGCCACTGCAAATTTTCCTAGAGATATTGTCTGGCTAACAGTTGCATCAAAAGAGTATTTTTGCAGAAACCTTGGGGCAAGCTCTGTCTCAGATTTACTAGTGAATGCAAAGAGGGTGAAGTGCTGTTTCAAAGCCCTCTGTGGGCTTTCTGTACCTAGAGGGGGGTGACCCCAGAAATAAGTTTTTTATCACTCTTCAGAACACAAGGCATGTCATCACCTCATTCATCTTCTTCTGGGACTCACAGCATCTAAAGACTAGGAACCTCTCTTTCTCGCTAAAGTACATTCAGCAAAAAAACTTTGCCCCATCAGCAAATTTGAACACAAATGCAATTGAGTCAATTCCAATGCTGGCAGGGCAATACTCTATCCCAGTAGTAACATGCCACTATTAGAAGACTGTGTAAAAATATTTGTGTACAAAGTAATCGGAGGGAAAAATAGAATTGGGAAAGACGGCACATTGTTCTGGAAAAAAACTCCTGCCACAGTCCTACAGACATCATTTGCTGGTATAATTTTTAATAGCTGGGGTTTTTAAAATTTTGTATAAGATAAAGTGTTACTGCACCTTTACGTTTTCTTGATGTAAGTACAGCCATTTCTTAATAGAATAGAAGTAAGCCATTTGAATATGTAGAAATGGCCTTTAAAAATGCATATGCTGTAGCACACTGTGAAAGTAACTAACTGTAAATAGAAATGCAAAGATTTAAAAAGATTTTGAATAAAGTAAGTCTAAGGTGATAGAAGAAGAAAAAAACAGCAGTTTTCTTCTTCTGGTGAAAAAAAAACGAGTAAATTTTACAGTGCAGGTGTATTATTTCACTTCCTGAAAAACTTTGTAGGTTTGCTATTGCCAATGGTTTTCATTAGGAAGGAAGAGATTCCTTTTGGAAAAAAAACAGACTTTAAATTGACTTGACATAAATGTTATGACACTTAACTTCACCAATCATGAACAAAAATTCTCATCACTTGATATGGAAATTATGATGGTAATGGAGACAAGGATGTCTGAGCCATGCCATCAGGAAATTAAAAAAGCATTAGAATGCAGGTAAGGCTGAGCTCCTGAACTAGTGAGAAGAGACTGGAACAAAGACATTTTCCTTTATGAATCTTCAGGATGAGCAGCCGATGAAATTTTTTCATGTGAAGTATTTATGAATAGAATTAACCTTTAAAATAACATTGTTTTCAAAAACCTGTTTACACTATCTCTTAGAATGATGCACAGTTCCTATTAATAGAAAAAGAAAAGCATTTTTTCCAAAGTGTTGTGAACTCTTAAACAATCTACAATAAAAATATTATTTTTTCATGCTAGGAATGATGTTAATTACAAAAATGCCATGTAGCATGCTTGGCACTGTCATCTCTTGATTAGCATAGTTTTTTATTCATCGAACAAGTTTCACATTGATTATTTTTCACCTTTAAATAATGGCGTCTTTGTACTTATGCCGCATACACGAAGAATTTCTTGGATGTTATTTTGTACTCAATCCTAAATGGCAGGGTCTGCATTCTGTCGTCCATCTAGCTTTCCCTTTTGATGCAGCTTCTGAGAGGTATTTTCAGAACTGAGGGCTACCTGCAAGAATGATGCTAAATTACATGCATTTTACTCCTCAGTTAATGCAAAACTACTTTTCCTTTACAGCACAATAATAATAGGAAAATAATGATGGTAGATTCAATTCTTATAGTAATAAAAAGAGAATGATTATCATCATTAGAAACCAAGCAAGTCACTTTTATTGCACATGCAGTACAACCACTAATGCAAATTACCCTGTAAATTCAAAATTAATCTGTATTATAGGAGTGGATTGAATGCTTCTGTTGGTATTTTGCTTAAAGCAGAAAATCAATTCTTTTGACAGCCAACTCTTAATTGCAACCTAACTTTCAACTACTGCTCTCAAACAGTTGAAACATGTCTGTTTATAAAATGATACGGTATGGTACAGTACACAATACCAGATCAGATCATAGACATTCAAAAAAAAAATAAAAGGTCAAAGGACAGATTTATTCACCTCTGCAAGCCCTCAAGAGTGTGCAGGTCAAATGTCCTCAGAAAACTAGGCTGGTGGCACAAATTCTCCATGTTGGCATCAGCAGAAGCAGCTGCTATCTTTATAGGATGCAATCTTTGCTTCAATCACCCTTCAGAGCTATCTTCTGTACCCCTGCCCAATACACTTCTGCTCTATTCCTTGGACTTCATGTTTGCATTTCTACAGAGTCCTGTAAACTGACTCAAAGTTAAGGCAAGAGATTTCCAAGATTTACAAATGTCGTGTTAAGTTTATCTATTTCATATTTCATTAGATTCATCATAATGAATTTCATAATTCATTACTGCATACTGTAAATTTCTGAAGTGAAATATGTCGAGTATGACACATGTATTTTGCATGTTAGTTCTCCTTCACATTATAACTTCTCACAGACCCCTGTGATGCCTTACTGCAAAAACATATACCTGCAAAAAGTGGTTGTGGGAAGTTAGAATATAGCCAGAAAACTATATAAACAATCTAACAATAGAGCCTTGAATTTCTGAATATTATTACACCATTTAAAGTCAAAATATAATATTCTAATTAATTTCATATAATAATCAGTGTGGAGAAGAAAAAAAATCAGATCAAATTTTTTTTTTAAATAGTTCCAGGAAAAAAATAGCCTTAACTTGGAAGTATAGCATTAAATATTTCTATACAACATGAGCTCTCATTACCTAATCATATGATTGTATAACTGAATTGGAAACCAGGAAATAAATGAAGAAAAATATTAAAGATATAAAAGACGTGAGTTTAAAATTTTTTTTGTATTTCTGATTAAAAATATTAAGTAGCTGAATGATCACCCAGTATTTTAAAAAGATCTGGACATAAAAAATACATAAATTTCTCCAGGACTTGGATGTCAGGTATTCCTGAAAAGCTTTATTTCACTGCTTCCCAAACCTGATTCAATCCACTTAAATGCAGCTGTATTTAAGGTGCTCAGGGAAACTGTCCATATAATGCATATAGTTTACAAATAATTTGCAGAAAAAGCTAGATAGATTTGAAGGTCTTTTTCTGTAAATGGCATTTAAATTATTTGAACAAACACACAGACGGGATTTCTGCTGTCTTCTTCAGGCCACTTTCTTCAGAGACCTCTCCATTAAATCTCTCTAGTTCTACTCTTCTGGCGATCCAAAGTCAACACGGGGATTGTCCAACTGCATGGAAATACTGTATGCTATAACTGCACACTGAGGGCTGCTGTGTGCAGCATCATGTGAGCCCTATTAATGTCACCCTGTTGGTATAAACTGAGCTAGCTCAGCTGGCTGATGGCTGGACTGATTTTGTAATAGAAATTGGGTATGAAGAAGGAGGCTGGAGGATTTAAATATTTCTGCCTCCAGCTTAAGCAACTCTAAATCTTGGTCTTTATCTGAAAAACTAGCTGAATTAACCCATTTGGCATTCCTATACCAAAAATGTCAGTAATACACTAAGAACCGTCAAAAGAGTAACAATTCAAATAATTACTTTATAAAAATATTTCATTTGAAGAAGTCAGGAAGAAGGATGAAACATGCAAATATCCTACCCTGAGAATCATTCTATGGATTTACACAGGTTTCTTATTACATTCCCATCTAATGCATTGGACATGCGTGCTTGTGATGACACAAATACTTGCAAAGCATACCAGATAAACCATGTTCTCTTCAAACAGCAAAACATTTCTTGATGGTTGCATTTGCTAATTACATTTAGACTCAATGTTCTTAAAGGTCTTTTCCAACCGAAGTGATTCCATCATTCTCTAAGTCGCACATCCTGCTTGTCCTGGTTTAGGGCAAATTTGGCAGAAAGCCTCCAAAAGGGGGGCCCCCAGAAAGCCCACCCCTACGGCCCCCTCCTCCAACAGGTTTGGGAAATATTTCCTTGGAGAGAAGTGGAAAAATCCTGTTTATTTAACAGGCAAAGCACTCCCCAGCACAAAAAATGAACAATACCAGATGACAAAACGTATTTGCCGCTCTGAAGAGATTACAAATTCCAAAAGTCTCTCCTGTGGGTGCTCACTCTGTTATCAATCCCTCTGGCACTGGGAAAGGCTGCTGCCCAGAGCAGGTCCCCATAGGCCACAAAGAGCAAGCTCTCAGTGCTCCCCAGGTTCCAGTCCAGAGTAGGTTTGAACAGTTCCAAGAAAAGGGAAAGAAAAAAATACAGTCCAGAGAAAACTCTGCCTCAGCCAGCTAAACGAACTCAAAAGCAAAGGAGCGCTCTGTTCTTCTCCATCAGTGCCCAGGCAGCGCAGAGCAGTGCAGAATGTGGAGGAGTGTTGCTTTTTGAGGAGTGACTGCAGTCTCTGAAAACAAACTCCATGCTAACTCTCCTCCCCACCTTTGCTCTCAGAACAAATCTTGAAGGCAGAGAATATAATATGCAGCATTAACAGAACAAATGACTGGGGATACAAGCATCATAAAGTCACCCTAGGACTCTGCTCTACTGAGATGTGTCACCAGACTATGCTAAGACAAAGTTTTGGAACTGCTAATTAAAATTCTACTATCACAGTGAAGCTGAGGAGGAAACACAGCTCACTACAGTTACCTTGTGGCATGCCAATACTTCCTTTCAATCACCATGTTTTTCGTTTTTAAGTCCGTGACATCACAGGCATAAATCAATATCTTTTGGGCAGGAAGGAAAATATTACTCTTCTCACTATACTGATGGGTAAGCTGAAAAGCAGAGCAAAGCATAGCAATTAATTCAAAGTGAAAAAGCAAAATAGTCAGTAGTAAAACTCACCACAGTTTTGTTTACCACCCTAAATCCTTACTATCCCAAAACACAACAACAGCTGTAAAAATCTTGTAGCTACTTAATTTTTTTCTTATACCTACGTGGTAGTGTAAGGGATAAACGATCCCAAACAATGGTAATCTACAACAACGCATTCTCGACATCATGTTTGGGTTTTGCATGGAGAGCTCTTCACCTGATAAAGTTATTCCATTGCAATAGTTTGGGGAGTATCTTAGAGGGCTGGGTGTTATTTAGTTTGAAACCATCTTGATCATTCAGGTTGCCAGTAGCAATGAGAAAGTTTAAAATTAGGTAGTGTTATGCATTGATTTTCATATATGACAGACATATTTCTATAACACAGAAAGCTGACCTAATGCTTTACTACACCATGGCTGAAGTGGCATCCTGTTCCCCATAGGTTTTTCTGCTTAATTTTAGCTCCTTTCTTACCAGATTAATGAGCTGAACTTGCCCAAAAAGGAATCAGGTAAGTGCCAGAACTTTCAAACAAAAAACCAGATACAAAGTGGTGATTTGTAGATGCATTTGAAAATAGAAGTTTTTTGTACTTTTCATAGATAAATGGCATTCTCTAGAATGATATTGCTGCAAAGTTTTGGTGCTGGTTTTGGATTTTTTCCCTCAATTCTAAATGTTACGCATTCTTTTTGGCCATATTAGTAAATAGATTTTTCTGATACGTGTGAAAAACAGTCTGAAGTTCCCCTCTTTTGCCTCACAACCATCCCAAGGACAGACATCGGGACCCTGAGGATCCCGATCGCAATTCTGGCCTGCCACATGATTTTTCGCAGCTGTGTCTACAGTGACTGCTTCTATCAGGGCCTGCCAAGGGGCGAAGCGCCCTATATGCTTGCACCTACTTCACAACAATAGCCCAGGAATTTTCCCACCTCTTTGCCAGATGAACTTGCTGGGGCAACTTTGGTAGCCTGGCATGGAAAATCCTTCATCTGCTCCACTACCACTGTGAGGTATGGAGATTGAAGCCCCCCTGCCAAGGGCTGAGACTGAGACCCCCGTAATTCTGATCCAGGGGTGCTGGCCTGAGTGAAGCAGAATGCCTGGTAAGTGTTGCCTGCAGATGTGTTCACTGGACCTAGACTAGTTTCCCATAGAAACTAGTCCTGAAAAAATGGGTCCCAGTCACTGCTGATATTGACTTATCCTGCTGAGAACACGGACTTCATGTACCTGTCTTCAATACCTATTTTCCCCCTCAGCAATTTCAATAGCCTTATTCTTTATTGTACCTGTTCCCCCTCAGCCATTTCAAGATCTGTTCCCTCTCAGCAATGGACTATTATAGAACCTTAAGTTAACCCAGACTTTGAGATGTCCCCGACATAACTTAGGCAAACTCCATCGGCTGGACTATGAGGACTTTGTCTCTCTACGTTTGGTAGCTATACTCCCTCTCTCTTTCTCCCTCTCTTTTCTATTCTTTTCCTCTTCCTAATTCCTTTCATGCATTTGCTGTGGTCATTCTAGAAAGGTGCATTTGTTTTGATTGATACGGCAATCCCCTTTCCATCTTGCGCTTTGCATTCCGAGATCAGTTAACGAGCCATCAGGACCCCCGTTCGTATGAGCAGATCATGACAATACGTTCTTTCAAGCTGAAATTGGTTCTAGTCCATATAAGCACACTGGTAGGTAAAAGTAGACTCTAAAAGATAACAGTCAGAATGTATTTCCCATGTCTTCCCATTAAAGCAAGTGAAGAAAGCAGACAGGAGATCTTTAGATAACATGCTATGTGAATGGAAAAGAATCTGTCCTTATTTGAAGCAACTGAGAAATTCACACAATGAAATACAATTCAGACAGATGAAAGGGTCACGTATGATGTCAAATCAATACTTCTAATGTTTGAATGAAACAAGATTTCTTGAAGTACAATCCTATAAAATGAAGGTGAATTGGCAGAAGCAATTGAACTGGGGCTGTTTTATAAACACAATGTTTTCTAATAAACTGAGGATTCAGGAAGGCAACCTTGAAATGAGAAGGATTTAGAAACATGCAAATACCAAAAGTGGCAGTTCGTTAGCTTTAACAGTCTCTTTAAGATAAGATTTAATTTTAAATTCTGCTTGTAGCAAGTCTGAAGCCATTAGGAATGATGCAATTAAAGAAAAAAAAAGAAAAAACACACCAAAACAACTTTCTCAAAAACCCTTGAGAAACCAGTGAAATTATGATTTTTAGGGGTTAAGTAGTCCTTTAAAAGTTATCTCTGGAAAAAGAGATAAAAAACCACCAATGACTGTGGAGTATATTTCAAAACTGTAATGAAGATGTGAGGGGCAAGAGCCTGTAATAAAAATACTATGCTGGGTTCATCTGTTGAAAGCATTCCAGAATGGTTGAAATTGTGATTCACATATTGTGGGATAAAAAGACCAACCCAAAAAATTTAAAAAACGTAAGGAAAAAATATTTTGAACATATTTTCCCATTCCAAGATGGTATAACAGCTTTATTTCATTTTGTTACTAAGAGTGGTTTTTATCTTATTGTTTTATAATAGAGCTGTGTTCACCCTAACCATACAATTTGGATGGATCTCTTTTATTTTATACAGCAGCAGATATGGTTTAGCACTCAACAATCCAATCCCCAAAAGAGAATGAGTGTGGCAGATTTAACCTAACTGCCCAGTCCACCAGAATGCTTAATTATCTTGAAAAATGCTTTGCTATATCTCATTATCTAGATGTGCCTCTCTATCTCCACTTTGATCAAGATCATCCTTGATCTTTCATCTACAGGATGAGATCCAATTTAGCTTAGCAAGGATATAACCTTTCAAAACCACATCTTTTATCTTCTGTATTCTTCCAAGTACATTTCTGCTGCAGTTTGAACAGTTTGTAGGATTCTTGTTGTTTTGTTTCTCAGATATGTTGCTGCATAAAATAGCACTTCTTTTAATTTTTTCCCTGCTAAAGTGTAGGGTTTGTGCTTAAATGATTGTGATGCTAACTCATTATCATATATTCTGCAGTCTTACAGAGCATGCAGCACAGTTTTCTCTACTTCTGAGGACATTTTACTCTTTTTATGAGAAATGCTGAAGGTCACAATTTAGTTGCAAAGGTCACTGATTGACAGATTGCAAAATTGTGAAGGCTAGTAACAGTAGGAAAAGTGTGCTGCTGCTGTGTGTGTAATTGTCATGTGCAGCTGCTTTTGGGATAAAAAGCATGAGCATAAGCAAAGATATCTGCATGGGTATAAAAGAAACAATGAAGACATTTGTTGTGATTTCTGTGCTAAGGAACAAGAAGAAGTATTAAGCCCTAATTTCAGTGGCTAAGAAAGTATAATCCTTGGACCAGTTCTCTTCAACTTCTTTTGAACAACCTGGACACGGGACTTGAAAGAATATTAAGCAAGTTTGCCAAAGACACTAAATTGGGAGGAGCTGTGAACTAACTCCCTTGAGGGCAGAGAGATCCTGCAGAGAGATCTTGACAAATAAGAGAGATGGGCAATTATCGCTGGCAGGGGGGTCTATGCACAAATAATGAAAGGGGCGGGACTGCTGGGGAAGGTGTCTCATACTGCTGTATTTTCCAGCATTACATGGTGATGACAATGGGAAGCTGCCAGCAGCTCATGTGCCCAGCAGCAGACAAAGAACCTAGTGTTACAACTTACTTTAAAAGTTTTTTGACCAATCACACAAAGCAAAAGCATATTGACAGTAATTCTATCCAATCACTATAAACACACACACCTGTGGTTAAAACAATGTTTGCTTGTATCGAATACAATACCTGCTGGTAAAAGGCCTTAAGATACAAAGCAGAGAGCGCCATTATTAAGCTTAGAACTTCCTAACCTCTGCCTAGGTATACTTTTCTGTAGCTTAGGGAGTTATTTTAGACAAGCATTAACACACAGACCATTGCTCTATTTGTCCTTACTTTTCTACTTCTTACATAATTTTTCTGCTGACAAACCTTATGACTACTGCTTAGCTCCAATCACAGGTCTGCTGTCTCTGAGGCCTGCCTTTTGCAGCTTTCCCAAACCCCTCTGTTTTTGAAGATTCCCACAGGCAATCACCAACCAGATGGAGTTGAACAAGGGCAAGTGCTGGATTCAACACCTGGGACAGGGCAATCCGGGTGTGTGTATAGACTAGGGAGCGAGGCTGGAGAGAAGCACTGCAGAAAGGGACCCAGTCTCTTGGCCAATGGCAAGGTGAATGTGCATCACCAGTGCCCTGGCAGCCAGGAGGGCCAAGCATGTCCTGGGTTGCATCAGGGGCACAACATTGCCAGCTAGGCAAGGGAGGGGATTGTCTTACTCTGCTCTGCTCTGTTCTGCTCTGCTCTGCTCTGGGGCAGCCTCACCTTGAGTGCATGGGGGCAGTTTTGGGTGCCAAAATGAAAAAATACATGAAGTATTAGAAAGTTCTCAAATGAGGTCTACAAGGACAGGACTGGAGGAAATGGCATGCAGCTGAGTCAGGGGAGGTTTAGGTCAGGTATCAGGAAAAAGTTTTTTAACCAGAGGATGGCTGAGCACTGGAACAATCTTTCCAGGGAGTGGTCAGAGTACCAGGCCTGACAAAGTTCAAGATGCTTTTGGACATTGCTCTCAGGCATACGGTGCGATTCTTGAGGATGGTCATCCTTCCTTCCTTCCTTCCTTCCTTCCTTCCTTCCTTCCTTCCTTCC
>VZSU01000040.1:537355-656307 GCA_013398715.1 Nesospiza acunhae
TGTCTATAGCTATATATATATATATATAAATATATATATATATATAAATGGTTCTTTGAATAATTGGTGTAATAAATAATTGGAATAAAATGGTTCTTCCGCACCTGAGTTCAATGATTGAAAATGTCTTCTTAGTAATTTCTATTATTCTCTTTATTTCCTTCTCTTTGTCATGTTACTTTCACAATTTTGTGCATGCACAATTGCTAGTGTGCTCCTGTGGAGAGACATCAAATGTGCAGACTCTTCTGATTTGGTCACTAATCAAATAATACGTAACTCCAGCAAGAAACTTGCAGGATGTGTCTCATTCCCATTACTTCTGTTTAGTTTCCTTACTCTTTTGAATCATTCCCCGTCTTTCTGTTCACACTCTGAGTAACCTATTTCTGATTTTCTTTCTTATCTGTCTTTACCAATCTTTCTCTGAATTGGATGCTTTTAAATTAAGCTATGCGAAGTTAAATAATTGTAATAAGAAGAGCCTTATATTGAAAAACAGAGTATATTTTGGGGTTTTATTCACTGAATGGTTAAAAGAGGTGTCTACAAATCTTCCTAGTGAAGAATACACATATATCACATATATATCTTGTGAACATCTTGGTAATAATCTCTTTGCAGGTGTTTTGCCACATTTTCTGCTATAGTAATTTTTTGGAAAATTTTACAGAATCGTAGCATTGTGTGTTTTGTAGCTTACAGGGAGATGTTTCTGGGCCTTGAATGTGGGCTTTGCCTCACATAACTTTAGACATCTGAAATTCACCTAGATATCCTAAATAGAAACGCAAATACCTGCACAGAAGAGGAGGTGAGATTCATCTTACCATGTGTCTTGAAAAGGGGTATCTATGTGTGAAAGAGATTCTCGTCAGAATTCTGCTCAGTACAGTCAATAAAATTTAGAGAGTTGATAATTTCATTCTGTGGTATATATTCACAGAGGCTGAAGATATCTCCATTCTCCAGGGCCTACCAGTCTTCTCAGTTATTCCCATCCTTGAGTTGAATCCTAGCAGAAAAAAAGTTTAAAAGTTTTCTCAAGGTTACCTTTATCAAAAACTCAATGTTAGGTGGAATCAATCAATAGCTTTTCTGTCAATTTAATAGAAAGGGATCCTTAATATTAAATCCATTTGCTTAGGTGAGAGAAATCAAACTCTTTGTAGATGGCTTGTATTGCCCAGTATGGACAGCAGGAAGAATCAAAAAAGCATGCAAACAAATGGACAATACACTCAGCAGAACTCCAAGCAAACCAGTGAAAAAGTATTTGCTTTATATGTAAGATGAATCTGAGAGATACATATGGAGTGCTTTATGATGTTTTACATTCACATTTAAAAGATGAAAGAGGCTAAAATTATGACAGAAGGAATTAATCATTTTTAGTTAGAGTGTTTCTTTAAATACATGTACCCTGTGCAGATATGTTTAGTCACCTATTAGCTTCCCATCAGCAATTGTTGCATTTAATTGCCTTTACAATCTCTAGTTTAATACTTTTTCAATAATTTTTTTCTAATATTTGCATAAGCAGTTTTTTTTTTTTTGAACACTGGGAAAAATTTCCAGAAATTATTCAATTAGCTGCTCTGTCATTTAATATTATAAAGCAGTTATGGTGTCGTTTAGAGAACAGAAACTCACTAAAAAAAATACTAAAAATACAGTGTACTGTTTTGCCTCAAGGAATGAGAAATTCTCCAAGTATTTCTCAGTGATTTGTGGCACGGGCTTTATCAAAGGTCTGAGAACAATTTAGCAACCGTTATTGCTATCATTATATGAAGGATATCTTGTTGTCTTAGAGAAAATAAACAACAATTGTTGGCTTTCAAACAACATACTGTGAAAAATTTAGAGGCCTTTTGTTTAGTTATCTTCCTGGAGAAAGTCCAAAGACAGATGCCATGGAAATATTTGTGGCTGATAATCACCAATACACAAATTGTGCCCAACCTATAAAATTGGACATTGATATTAAAACTGCTGTTGACATGCAGAAATTGGTTGGTGCAATAGGTTGGCTTAGGCCATACTTGGGGATAACCAATCATCAACTGCAACATTTGTATGACTTACTATCAGGGATAACTTCCTCTACCGATGAGAGACATTTGACTCCTGCAGAAAAAAAAGCTGTAGAAGAAGTTGAATTTGCCTTAACATCTAAATTTGTCATCAGGATAGATGTTTCCATTGGTGTGCAATTATTAATTTTAAGAGATAATGAAATATCATGGGGATTGTTGTGTCAATGGAATGAGAAATGGGAAGATAAATTGCATACTTTGGAGTGGCTATTTTTGTCTTTCAGGTCCCGAAAAACAGCTCCAGGTCTGTATGAACTTTTTGCAGACATCATTATCAAAGGTGGCAGATGCTGCCATGAAATCTTAGGTTGTGATCCTGTAACTATTATCATACCAGTACAACAATGGTATTTTGAGTGGTGTTTTCGAAAAAATCAGGAGCTGAATTCTGCTTTATCTTCCTGTACAGGTCAAATAGCAAATTTACCATCTCATCCTATTTTGAATTTTACTAAGGAGATTCCTTTTCAGGGGAAAGAACTTTGCTTTTCAGTACCAGTGGAAGGCACAACAGTTTTTACAGATGGATTTGGTATAACTGGAAAGGCTGCTGTAGCCTGGAAGAAAGATGACCACTGGGAACATGAAGTAATGGTTCAACAAGGGTCTCCTCAGTTAATTGAACTTTGTGCCGTACGTTTGGCATTTACCTTATTTCCTAGCTCTGTAAATATAGTTACTGACTATGTTTGTGTTGCTAATTTAGTAAAGCAGTTGGATCAAGCTGAGTTGTATAATGTGAAGGAGAAACCGTTGTTTGTCATGTTGAAATTGTTATTTGTAATCAAAAGCATTTTTATTTTATTATGCATATCTGTAGCCATACATCGCTACCTGGATACTTTGTTGATGGTAACGCTTATGTGGATTCCCTTGTGGCTGTCTCAGCAGTAAAAACGGTGCCTAATGTGTTACAGCAAGCTGTTCTATCTCACCAATTTTTTCATCAGGGTGCTCAGGCAATACGGCAGCAATTTAAATTATCACATAGTGAAGCAAAGTCAATTATTTCTTCTTGCCCTGATTGTCATATGTCTCATGTCTCACAATATTATGGCACTAATCCCAGAGGCTTACTTCCTTTGCAAGAATGCCAAACAGATGTTACAAAAATGCCTGATTTTGGCTGCTTAAAGTATGTTCACATTAAAATTGACACTTTTTCCCATGTCATGGTTGCTTCAGCATTGGCGGGTGAAACAGCTGGGGATGTTATTCGTCATTTTTGCCATGCCTTTTCCATCTTAGGCATTCCATCACACGTAAAGATGGATAACAGCCCGGCGTATGTTTCAAAGAAATTGTAAGTGTTTTTTCATGCCTGGGGTGTTGGTCATTCTTCCGGTATCCCTCATGCCTGGCCTGTCGAGGCCAAGCAATTATTGAATGTGGTCATGGTGTGTGCGTCAGGTACAAAAACAAAAAGGGGGAATGCAGAAGGAATCACCTAAAGTGAGATTAGACAAAGCTATCTATGTCTTAAACTTTTTGTGTCCTTTACCTGACTTACAAGTCTCTCCTATATTCTACTATTTTTTGTCTTTGAATTCAAAACAGCCAAACTTTAAGAAAGGTATTAAGGTTTGGGTAAAAGATTTAATTATGGGAAAATAGACTGACCCAGTAGAATTAGTAACATGGGGAAGAGGATACGCATGTGTTTTAACAGAAAATGGCCCTCGATGGGTCCCTGCCCGTTGTGTCAAACCTTATTTGGAGCACACAGAAAAGGACAGAATGAGTAGTTCTACAGTGGGAAAAAAATGAATAGGCAATTGCATTGGTTATTAGATGGATTGAAGCATGGACCCTCAAAGAATGTGTGGTAAAGATGGTCATTCAAGACAGAGTAAAGGGAGTGATAGGCTTACACTGAAATTCCAAAAGTTAAGTTAGTGGATGTTACTTTCGCTTCATTTCCTTGAATTCTCTTATAGAGAGGTGGGTAGTACTGAGAAGTGTGCCTCATACCATCTCCTTTTGCGGGGCACCGACGGTCCCAAAATAGGGGTATTTGATGTAACTAAGGGAGAAGTGTTGCCTTTGCATAGGAGTTGAACTAGTATCTGAAGTCCACACTTTGAGTAAATACTTTGGTTGCCCGTTATGATAGCAGCAACCAGTTCCAAGGTTAAGTCATGCTACTTAGTTCTGAGTGGTGATTAGGCAGATGACTTGGTCTCTGGCTCTGTGTGGGAGAAAGTTATTTGATTAGAGGTGAAAGTGTCATTCTGCTACAAATGTGTCATCTGGATATTGCAAGGTCTGTAACAGTATTTGAAGCTCTGTCTTTATATGTTTTTGTTTTTTTTTTTTTTTGTATATGAACCTTAAGATTGTGAGTGTGTGTGATGTGGAGTTAGTAGAAGCTGGTTATCTGTAAGTGAATGAAAAATGGATCCTCCGTCTGCTTGGATTTTTACAAGGGCCCTGCTGAAGTCCTTAGCAGTTGTATTTTCTGGTCAAATACAAAAAGGGGGAATTGTGAGAAAGACATTTTGTGCTGTCCTGTGAGCCAGCAGGGCCTCCTGACGATAAGGAGAAGCCCTGTATCTCTCCTGAAGGAATGCCAAGTTCGTTACCCTGGAGACCAGAGGAAGGAGAGAAAGTTGGGAGATATGGACTCTCGCTGGCTCTTTGAGTGACGTGGCTCACTGGGTGTCTACTGAGAACTTTGTTTCTCTTTTATGTTCAATGGGCACTGTATATGTGTTAGATGAGTGTCAATATTTGGAGGAACTATAAAAGCTACGTTGGTTTACCACAATTTTTCTTTCACCCTTCTGATGGAGTTGTGTATTATTGCACTGTGTCACACGCTATAGCGACATTAAGCAACCTAAATTGTGCAAGATATTTTGGTCACTCCTATTTATTGATGGACATATATAGCTGGGTCTATACATGATTGTACAAATCAGGTCAGTTTAATTTGTTTAATTTGGTTTAATTTGTTTAATAGACTTTTCCTACACTCCAAATTTCACTGATATGTTTTGGCAATAACTTTCAAAAGATATTGTTGAAGAAACAATCCTCACAATCAATTCCTAGCAATTTTCTTTTGAAAAGTGGATTTTCCCTGAGTCTAAATACCCAAGATTAAATAACCAAATATTCCCACTGCAAGTCAAGTTTAAAAGGATAAAATAAAGACATTATAGAGAACAATAGTTATTCTACACCATTCATAGAATGTATTGTGATACACAGCTTTATTGTTTCTGGTGAAAATGTTTTAGATTTTCCAAAGAAGAAAGGAAGAAGGATAGTGGGAAAACCATTTACCTTTACGCAATTGCTAGGGAAGTTCCTTTATTCACTACTTAGTCTGCAGTCTGCAGCATATTCTAAAAGAAAATAGAAGGAATAGAAAGATCTGGAGAAGGTGATTCAAATACTTACATTAAGGTTCAAATGAGCCTCCAGCTCAATAGATTTCTGCCAGATGAGGGCAAACAATTGTAGTGATGTGCAGCAGCCCAACCTCTGCTCTGTTCTCTTCAATTATCAGCCTCTTAAGAACTAGCATTTTCTACCTGAATTTATAGTGCGTGCTTTGCATAGATGTTGCACAAGCTGTATTTGCATCTTTATAAGAATGGCTATTTTCTTATTTTACAAGCTAGAAATTACAGACAGGGCACCATATAGGCTCAACTTATTTATTCACACCGCATTACTTGAAATGATGGTATGGTTCCTACATTTTAGAAACTTGCAAGTAGTAATCCAGAAGGCTTGATAGGAACTTAGATAAACTAAAAAAAGCATGCTGTAGGTGTATGCTAAACATGCCATGGATGTCTTCCTGCAAAATATGATTTGTCATCAATGTAATTATACTTCAGTTGCCACAATAGTTTGAAAAAAAAATTTATGTAAGCAACCCAAGCTAGACTAAATGGTTCACATGAAGATGTAGTTAAGACAGTTTTTACAACATATTTAATTAATTTTATTGCCTTCTAGGTAATAAATCCAGGTAATAGATCCAGGAAGAATACCGCTTGACTTTGAGAATCAAGACCTAGTGAACAGAAAAAAGACAGTCCCTTCTTTGACACCCAATAGCACAGAGCGGTGTGCAGGGGGAAGAGGTGTATCTGTGTGTGTTGATGGGACGTGTACTCTCCCATAAAACAGAACCAATATTTAGTAACCAACATTTAGTAAATGTGGATGCAGATGATTTCCTGATCTTTATTGATCTTATTTTCAAAGGTTAATTTGCTTTTAAGGATTTTCTAGTCAGTTGAAAATTCTTCTGTGTTTGTGTGAAAATAGAAATCACCATAAAGCTAACTGTGTAAGGGCAATCCTTTGGCCTTGGTGATGAATATTTAGAATATGATATTTTCAATTTCAAAAAACAATTTCCTTGTTTTGGAAATATTTTTGATATTCGAAGTAGTAACTTGCAAGACATATTTTTAGAAGGTGAAAAACTTGAGATCATTATTTGTATCAGAGAAATGCAAAGCAAATCCCTTAAAAGCATCCATTCCATAATTTCAATTTTGTATATCAGAATTTTCAATATCTAGCTCTAATTCTCACTTTAAAATAAATTTTAAATGCTCTCTCTTCACACAATTTTGTTATTTATTCATTTAAGCTGCAAAATAATATTTAGGGAAGAGTAATTTACTGTAACTACGTAACAGTTTGGAAATTAACATCAAAGATGAGAGAAGGAAGTGGAAGAAGGAACTGGAGGAAGGAAGGAGGTGGCAGAAGAAAGGAAGTGGCAGAAGGAAGGAAGGAAGTGGCAGAAGGAAGTGGTGGAAGGAAGGAAGTGGCGGAAGTGGTGGAAGTGGTGGAAGTGGCAGAAGTGGCGGAAGTGGCGGAAGGAAGGAAGGAAGGAAGTGGTGGAAGGAAGGAAGTGGCGGAAGTGGTGGAAGTGGTGGAAGTGGCAGAAGTGGCGGAAGTGGCGGAAGGAAGGAAGGAAGGAAGTGGTGGAAGGAAGGAAGGAAGGAAGTGGCGGAAGAAAGAAAGAAAGAAAGAAAGAAAGAAAGAAAGAAAGAAAGAAAGAAAGAAAGAAAGAAAGAAAGAAAGAAAGAAAGAAAGAAAAAGAAAGAAAGAAAGAAAAAGAAAGAAAGAAAGAAAAAGAAAGAAAGAAAGAAAAAGAAAGAAAGAAAGAAAAAGAAAGAAAGAAAGAAAAAGAAAGAAAGAAAGAAAAAGAAAGAAAGAAAGAAAAAGAAAGAAGAAAAATCAATAAGAGTATTAGGATATCACCATCTGTGAATTCAGCAACAAGGCTTGACTTTTGCAATTTTGGTGTCCATTGGTTGAAGCAATGGTCAAATTCTTGATCCAACGGGGGTGGTGGAAAGCCCATGAAACACAAAGTCCATTGGGATGATATATGTTGAGGTCTCGGGGGAATTTTACACTCTCGGATGTAACACTGTGCATCATGCACACTCCTCTGGTGGAACGCTTCTGAAATCAATGCTGTGGGTTTCATGTTTGACCTCAAAAAGACTCTTCATTCCTCTGGTACATCACCCTGAAAGTGAGGGGTGCAAGGTTTATAATTTGTGGTAACGGTTTTGCAGAAGCCAGCTGTAACACAGGTTTATGTTACACTTCAAGTCTGCACAGAAAATTATCGGCAGAAAGACAGACTGACTTTAAAGTTACTTCCCATTTTAAATTTAGATATTCACAAATATACCCTGTCAAATCTACATACAGTCTACTTGATGAGCTCTTGTTATTCTGTGTATTCCTTCCTTGTTTTAATAGAAATATATAAAATAAGAGTTCTGTCTAATTAACAGTTCTCATTTTGCACATAGATTGAGAATTAAACAAAATTATATGTTACAATATATAATATTATAATAAGTAAATAATTACAACAAATAATTTTTCAAACTCACACTATTGGAGATTTAGAAGTGATTTTATTTGTTCCATGGGTTCAGTTTACAGTTTTCACATTGTTTTCAGAATTAGAATCTGGGTCCTTACCACTGTTTTACTATTACTTGATATTCTATTTTGTGCTTAATCCAGATATTTTTAAAATATCTGAGCTTTTAGGATTACCCAATCCTAATACTTGATAGCTGCATAGCTTCAGATACCTCACATGTGTGAGTCCAAAGATATCTGTTGACTACTGCAGGAGGTGCACTCTCTCTCTAGAACCCAGTGGGAGGACATATTCTGACCTTTGTAGTGAATTTTACTTTTTTTATTATTTCCTTACTTTGAGGTCAATATATATTGATTATGACAACCTATGAAGAGAGCATCTTCTTTTCTACTGAACTAGGATGGAATTTTTTGCCAAGGTGTTTTTTTTTCTCACCAATGTGACATTTCTTTGGCAAACTTCTCTCCATGCTCTCTTCCCCTCTACAGACAGACATAATTGAATTGTTCATATTTATTACTATTATTTAAAAAACCACTATGATGTACAGTTTTTCGGTTGTGGGAGAAGAGGAAACATATAAATAAAAGTAGCTATGAGGTTCTTGCTCTTTTATTGTTTCCTAGGAGACCACATGTCAATCATTCTTCAATCATAAATAAAAGTAGCTATGAGGTTCTTACTCTTTTATTGTTTCCTAGGAGACCACATGTCAATCATTCTTCAATTTAATCTCACTTCCCTTCTTCATTTGCTGCCCCATAACTCTTGCTCAAGTAACTAATTTTTATATGCACAGACTTTCACCACATATATACTTCATTGTACAGTCTTAGAAGCACTTATATTTGCACTTTTTTTGTTAATAATTCCTTACTAAATCCTAGGTTCTTCACTTTAAGAGAAGTGAAGTGAATTTTGAGAATTTTGTTTTAATGGTATAATTCTTATTTGAGCAGGTTATAAGACTTCTAAAAATATTTTATTGTAAAGAAACTCTTTCTTTTCACTTTGGTCCACATCAGTATTATAACTCTGTGGTTCAGTCCCAGGGAAATTTTGATGTCTTCTATTCCATATAATGTATTTTCTGCTCTGCTTCCTTGAGTTTTAATTATTATTGGACATGCTGAGAAATTGCAGTTTTTACTAGATGAATTAGAATTCTGCTAAATAAAAGTACATTAGAACCTAGATTTTACTTTGAAGATCCTTAACTTTTAACACCTACTTTATAACACATTGTATTCTTAGCATTGTTAATCATAATGTGTAACTGACATTTTGTAATTCAAAACTCTGTTTACTCTGGATGAAATTTTGCCAGACTTTAATCATTAGAGGTGAGAATTTTTTTGTTCTATGTATGTAAACACAGCTTAAAAAGAGGATAAATCCAATGTTAAATGCTGAGTATTAGAGAAAAGGCATTATGGTAAAATTAAATTCATGTGAACAATCAATCTAGTCACTAGAGCCTTGAAAATGTATACTAAATCATATTAATAAAGTTATTTCTGAAAACAAGATTAAAAGCAACATATTTCCTCTCCTCCCCCCAAAAAAGGAAAAAAAAAGGGGAAAAAAGGGAAAAAAAGAAAATAAAAAGGGAATTTTCTATTTTGAAATGTATGTCCTTTGTGTAGGGCATGTTTTGCCACCTTTGTGAAAGTTTTGTAAATTTGTAAAATTTGTAAGGCTTTGAAATACATTAAGAACTGAAAAAACTCAGATCCTAGGCCTTGGCTGTAAATTTCAGTATCATGAATCTTCACCAGTCGAACAAGAAGCTTAAAAAGCACATGGCAGAATAGAACAGTAAAGGGGAACTGGTAATTGAAGGATACTGGAGGAGAGCTAGTTAAGAAAAATTACTGAAGTGGGTTTGCTCTGTGAAGCTGATGTTGGCTGGGACTATAAGTTAATAAAACAGACAGTAAGTAGAGAAGCAGGTTGGACATTTTTAAGTGAAGAACAAGACAAGCAAAGAAGCTGAGTTAAAATGTTATTGGTGGTGAGAAAGAATGGACAGCTAGGATTAAACAAGCCAGGAGACAGTTCTAAGCTGTCCCTTTTCCACAGTCTTGAAATAAGCCAAAAATATTTACACCTCATTGTGCTTTGTTTCCTATCATTACTGTAAATCAGTTTCCCTCTTAAAATCCCATGCACAAGCTATGCATACATACATAAAAATTTGATCTAGTATCTAAAATTAGGAAATGGCAAATGGTTCTTGCCTTGCAACTTCAATACATGAGAATTAAACAACCTTGAACTAAATAATTTATTTTTCATAAGACCTTGTCTCAATTGTTCCATAGACTCGATGCTCAGGAGATGAATAATGCATTTTCTTTAATTATTGAAAAAACTTAAACTTAAAAGTTCTCCTCCAGAGAATGAGGAGACTGACATAAGAATGAATGATCTCCCTATTATGGAATAAAAAGTTTTGATTTAAAATAAACCTGCAAAAACAGGAATGGTTTTGGAAGGAGAGAGAACAGCAAATATTTTGCCAAGGCATTTTGTCAAGATATTTTCTAACACATTTACATTGTAAATGATACTAGCAAATGATACTTTATTTTTACTCAAAAATGTTGAAATACAAGGTGCCTTTACTACATGAAAGCAGTTCTCTTCCTATTTCCAAATAGGAAAATAATTTTGGTTTAATCCATAGAAACATTTTTCAAATTTTTCTTATTGAGCTCAGAAAAACAACCTATTATTCACAAATCTCAAAAAAATAAATAATACCTTTTAGAATAACATTCACACACTGTGTGAAGAGAGTTAAATTTTTCTATGGATGTCTGCAGTTATATAGTGCTAGTTTTTAAAGTGTTTTATAGGAGACCTTGATTCTGATTTTAAAAACTGTTGAGCAATAACTTTACTTTGAGGTTTTTTAATCTGTACAGTTTCTAAAATGCTGAGTGACCTCTAAAATCAAGTCCTGCATCGCTGAAGGGATATGCTGAATAATTTAGCACTTTTCACCTTTATTTCTGTGTGAAACTGAATTTTTCAGTTATCTTGTTCTTGCAGACAACCACATTAGAACCTCATCTGCACACATCACAATACTGTCACCATATACTGAATAATTTTCAATGAAAAATTTTTCAGTTTAGATATGTTTATCCATGTTTTTTCAGACAGAAATATGTTTGCATGCAGCCTACAGTCAAGGTGTGCAAATCTTTAAAAATAGTAGATTTATAGAATGTGGACTATAGAAATTGCCTTTCTATGCAAGAGCAATTTTTATATGCCTCAAAAATCTCGAAACTCTTGCTTGTATGAAACATCAAGACAGATTTTAAAATTTATTTATTTGGTTTTTTTATTATTATGGAAAAATAATTTTCAGAGCAAGCCAGATAACCATTTTCCTCTTTCCTCTATATTTTCCTCCTCTTGTGGAGGAATTCTTACAAAGCATGAAATTCACACTCTCCAGTTTTTCTCTTCGACCGCTGAGAGCTGGGGTAAAAATATCAACATATCTTTAATGAAGCTGCAACTCTAAATGATCTGAAATGAAGATGAAAATTATTCAGTATATGGAGACAGTATTGTGATGTGTGCAGATGAGGTTCTAATGTGGTTGTCTGGAAAGAACAAGATTGTTTTAATTTTGAAAAATATATATTGAAAATTAGACTTAAGGTAGTGTGTGAAATCAGAGACCTTTCAAAAAATATTCTCAAAGAAGAAAATAACGGTAATTTGACTTCCATTAAATTCTGAACCATTTCACTCTCATAATTTGTCTGACATATTATGACAATAACTGTAGGTAAACCTGAAAAGCAATATTGCAGTTAAATGGTAGTTTAGTTGTCCATGAGAAGTCAGTTCAAAAGTGGTTCTGTGCCAAAACATTGATGTCCAACATTATTAAGTTCTCTCTTTATGCACTGAAGGACAAAAATAAAATATATGCGGGGTTTTGAATTTTTGTTTGTTTCTTTGTTTCTAAAGGAGAAAAGCTGTAATGTATCTCTGTATTCCTGTGCTTGATTTAGCATGGCTTAAGGGTGAAAGCAGTGTCATTTATTGGTTTTTAAAGCCTATATTGTACTTATTCCTTTAGGCAAGTTAACCATTTTTACAGCAGAACCATTGATACTGTTAGGAGAATAACGCTAATTATAAAAGTTGATTCAACACATTAATTAATAATGAAAAAAATTATTAAAAATATTAGCTGAAGACATTGTCTGAACTCACCCCAAAATTTGACCTTCCATTGTGTATTAAGCTTTGAAGAATCAAAGCATTTTTTAAAAATTAAATTTCAGGAAAATATACAGAATCACATGAAGGAATCAATTTAGGAGTGCAATTTAGGAATGCATGAGTAATTGATTCTAGGCATTACATATTGAGATAAAGAACTGATATAGTGTCACAAAAGCCACTTGAATTTTGAGGAGTAAATCCCTCCAGGGAATTCTATTATCCATCAACCATTAACTATTTAATAAATTATTCTGAAATTAAACAAATCTAATCAAGCAATAAATTACATTTGATAGAATCAGAAAATATTTCATGGATGATTTGGAAAATGCAGCTTATATTGATTATGTAATTTATTGTTTAGGAATCATTAGCCCAGATTTAATGTGCTGTGAGGCTTAGACTATTTATATCACTATTTTGTGGATAGTTCCAAGTGGTGAAGTTGTCTTTTTTCAAGCTGCTTGTCATTTACATTATTTGAAGGGGGAAAAAAATTACCAGTGTACATACCTCTTATATATAGATTTGTAGACATAGATCTAGATATATAGATAGATAGATGATAGATAGATAGATAGATAGATAGATAGATAGATAGATAGATAGATAGATAGATAGATAGATAGATAGATAGATAGAGGTAGATAGATAAGCAGAATTCAATAACCCAGGAGTTGGAGACCTGTGTCCTGGAACTAAAGGTGCAGTTAATTAATCTCCTCTGGAATCCCTGCAGAAATAATTCCCATAGAAGAATGCAGTGGTAGAAACAGGAGATAAGAACGATAATATCTATGTGTAGATCTATATAATGAAGAATTATGTCTGGGCAGACCTAAGTCACATGAACTGGAGATATCTATAAGCTGTGGTCTATGACAGCTGGATAGGTTGTTAGGGAGAAATTGCTATAATGAGTGTAGTGTTAGATGTAGATGATCTGACAATGCTGAAAGATGCAGTTACATATTTGGAATCTACTTAGAAAACCATGAAAGCTTTTTTTCCTATTTGACCTAACCTTTCACGTGGACTGAAACTGGAACTCAAGAGTTTTACCTGAGTTTAGGGAAGAACCTCTTTAATGTGCCTGTGACCAAGCAATGGCACAGATTGCTCAGAGAAGTTGTGGAGTCTCCCTCACTGGAGATATTCAAGAACAGTCTGGACACAGTCCAGTGCCACGTGCTCTGGGATGGCCCTGCTTGAGCACGGAGGTTGAAGTAGATGACCCATCATAGTTCTTTTCCATCTGACTCATTCTGTGTGTGTGTGTGAGAGAGACAGAGATTTGGGTTGTCTACTGTTCCCTAGTATAGCTCTACTATTTTATGTCTATTTAATGTTGTTAGTACATTTCAGTCATAAAGCTGTTCAATGAAGCAAAGCCATTCTTTTTCATGTGAGTCACCTCAGGCTGTGCTGTGCTGCACTAAGCTGCATGTTTATAGTTACCTCCGGGTCCGTACTGCTCTGCACCCTTGTGGGCAAGGGAGTGTTGCTTCACATGTGCAGGTCTGTTTGCAGGGTACTCATTTCGATTTCACCTATAATTTACCTTTATTCTGAAAACAATTTATCTTCCTCAAGCATGATTTTTCATTTTATTTGATACAATGATATTCTTGGAGGCAGAATTACTGTCTACCCTTGTCAGTGTAACAAATTAGTAATGAAAAAGTTTCATTAAAGATTTCTACATCTTTTTTTTTTTCATGCAAGGTAGAAACAGGTAACAAAAACATAAAAAAGAGTAAATAAATACTCATAGGAATTCAAAGTTTGTAGATGCTATTAGCTGATAGTAAATGGTCTTTTAATTTGAGCTGTTCAGACACAAACAATTTTTTCTAAACCCGAAGAAAAGCTGACTTCTGTGACATAATTAGTCCCCCCAGTTCTCAGTACAAAACTTTTCTTAGCAGTGGAGTCCAAATAAAGGATTCTAGAACAAGTGTCTCTTGATATGCATAAGGCTGATAGATCAGATTTTTAATGCTGGAAAATATGCCATGTAATATATTTTTACCTAGAAGCACCACCTTCTTTCAGGTGCAGTACAGAGAATAAAACTCCCAAAATATCTACTCTTGGTATATTACTCTCTTGATTTACAAGACAGATGTCTGCTAGGGAAGGCAGAAAAGCCTTCCTTGGAATGGAGAATGTAAACCCCCCACCCCGAATTACTAGAATTTTGAAATTAAGGAGCTCTCAGGCAAAGATATGGGAATAGGAGTAACAGTTCTTTATGAGTAAGTATAATAAAGTAAAACAACAACAACAACTGTGGGATTAACAACAACAGAACCAGGAACCCAGTTCCAGCCTTTTTGGCTGCAGCACTTTCCTGTTTGGTGTAGTTATGGTCACAGCCAGCAGTGGCGCTGGTGGCTTCTGGTGGGCAGGACAGGCGCAGTGATCCCCACGTGGCTGCAGGTAGTGTATTGGGGCAGGCTTAGGGAGAACGTGGCTATGGCAGCTTGGCTGAGATTCTGGGGCAGGCTTAGGGAGAACGTGGCTATGGCAGCTTGGCTGAGATGATGAGGGATGGAAGAGAGATTTTGCTTTGCAAACCTCTGGGGCAGCCAATCCTGGTACCCCATCAGGACTCTGAAGCAGCAGGCTGGAATGGCAGGGATGAGCAAAAATCCCGGGGCAGTGGATGAGAAAGTGTCAAAACTCCACGTCAGAGAGCTGGAAACTGTGGGATATTATGGCAGGGCAGGGGGATGCAGGGCCCAGCAGCAGAAGAAAGGTTCACTGCTGGTTATGGTGGTGGCAGCGAAACTCCTTTTCCCAAGCTGCAGGTGTGACAATCATTGTTAGGAGAAGGCAGCAGGAGACAGAGCCTCGCAGTGGTGGTGAATTCTTCCCACAGTGACCAGAGTCTGTCTTCCTCAGGTGCTGACAGAGTCAGAGTTAGAACCTGTGCCCAGCCCCGTCCCTGAGCCACAATCTCCCGGTATCTCTGGACTCCCCCTGCTCCCTCCATTGTCCACATTTTGACTGGGATTTGATGTCTTAGCTTTTTGACAAACTCCACAAGGCACCTACATAATCTTTACTTGGATGTCTGAAATTTCATATATAGAAAAAAACACTAGATCACCCTGACAGTAGCATTTGTAATAACACAGGACTGGGGGAATTAACTTCCAGTATGCTGCATATGACTTTCATTTGCAAATGAAGGAAATACCTTCAAAGAACTGCAAATAGAAATAGCATTTGTTTCTTAGATCATATTCAGGAGTTTTTGCGGTGGGTTTTTTTGAGCAGTGTAAATGCTAATGAATTTAGGTGTTATGTGGTGTTGTGGGTTGGAGACAGACACACGACACAATACCAAGTGTCCTCAGCACACAGCAATGATTTTAATATGGCTGCTCTTTTTATAGGGCATTTCAATCTCCTGAGTTAGATAGCTGATTGGATGGGACCTCTCTCCACCCAGCTCTCTGGCTAGTGGTGTATCTGCATCTAAGCTTGAACAGGGTTGGCTGAGGTCTTTTTTACCTCTTTTCTAGAATGAGCAAGGTCAGCCAAATTGGATTTGTTATGCCCAGATATATCTTGTTCAGCTACACACTAGCTGTGCTGTGACAATTCATCTATTTTGCCTCTATTAAAAAAGCAAAGAATGTTCTCTGTTATCTTACCTGCAAGGGCCCTTTGCAGGCAAGATGTCACAGACAGCATAAGTCTAATTTGAATGAGGCCTTTTAATAAATTTGACAAACTTATCTTTGCCAGCCAGCAATGGATTCCATGTACAGCTTGGAATTGCAGCACTCACTTCAAGGAGCTGTTAGGTGATACCACAGTCCTGTGGGGTCTCACTACACGTTCCTCTCTTTTGTTTTTCAAGTTTATGTTTTAAAGTGCCATGTGTTCTTTCCATGATGGCTTGTCCTATTGTTAATTTGGGAATACCTGTGTGGCGTGACACCCTCTAGAGCTGTAGGAAATGTCATGCTTTCAGTGAAATGTAAGCAGGACTACTGTCTGTTTTGATGGTAGCTTGCTCTACTGTTTTGGGAGCAGTTTTTTCTTCTGGGGTTAATTTTCTGGGGGAAGTTAACTTGGGATCATGTTTTAGGAGGTCAAATAAGGGTGTTAATTGTGAGTTGATTAATTTTGGATAGGGTTTAATCCAGTTGAGGGTGTTTAGTTTTTTCTTTTTGAGTCACCACTGTGGTACATTTTGACTAATAATTTTTGTAGGATGCAAATTAACAATAACAATAAATATTATAATACAGGTTAAAAACTCTTGTGCATATATGTATGGAAGTTTATGTGAGTATAATTGGTTTTATTTTTGTTTTAAGCTTGAATACATGTGGGTGGAATACACATATTTGCAGCCTTCACTACGGTTCATAGTGTTAAGTTAATATCTAATAGGAGTGGTGATGGAGCTTGCTTTATTGTAAAAATTGGCCCCTTTTTTATACCTTTAGTATTAACTTGACGTAACTGAAAGCAAACTGAGACTTAACAGAACTCAACAGACAGAAGGCACCCATTGGAAGGCTTAGGCGACATGCTGCTGTGAACACGTCCTACCATGCAATCAGCTTCCCGCTCATACACTGTCTTCACATTCCTCCAGCCAATAACAGTCTCAATTTCAACTGACTCTTTCCTCACTCATAACTCCCTCTCACTCCTGAAGCAACTTCCAGCCACCCAGCTTGCAGCTGTGCCTTTCCCACGGAGCTTTCTGGTGAGCATAAGCCTTATTTAATAATAATAACCCCATATCTGTTTTTGTTAAGTACTGAATACCTACTAGGAAAAACTTAAACAACTCCTAAGACAGTGATAACAATAATAAATATAACAACTGTTCAAAAATTTTAACATAGGCTTATAACATAGTAACTATATACACATCAATTCAGGATGGCGTGACAAAAGGCCACACACACCATGATGGAATCCACTGCACATGATGGCCCTCTGAAAGGCAAGCATATCCTCTTTCCCATGTCAGCAAGGCCAGTGGTCCTTTCCATTCTCCAGTCAGTAAATCCTTTACTATCACAGGAGGTTTTAAATGAGCCTTTTTGTTGAAAGGATACTGCCTTTCACATGCAGTTCGTCCTGTCTCATTGTGATTTAAAAAACTGAGAACATACAGGGCCTTAGCTAGTATTTCATGAGGGGACCCCAACTCCCTGCCTCTTTGTTTTTCAAGCATGGGTTTTAAGATTTTATGGGAAAGCTCAACAATAGCTTGACCAGTGGGTGAGTATGGTGAGACATGCCCCATCATTGGAAGAAATTATAAGATCGTTCTGAGGTGTAGGCAGGTCCACTGTCCATTTTGATGGTATGGGGAAGGCCTGGAGTGGCAAAAGAGGTGAACCAGTTGATGGCATTACCAGCCTTCTTTCTGGTGGGAGCAATTGCCATTAGAAAATTGGAATAAGCGTCAATGGAAACATGAATATATTTTAAGTGACAAAATTCTGGAATGTAGGTAACATCAGTTTGCCAAATTGACTCAGCTGTTAAACCTCAGAGGTTAGTACCCACTGCTAAAGGGGCAGGGGCAACTCCACAACAGGAGGGACAAGACAACAGAATGTCATGAGCCTGTGAGGATGTCAACTGAAATTGCTTACAAGGAGAATGAACATTTTGATTAATAAAGTAATGAGATAATTTGGCCTGTTCAAAGGCATTAGGTACTACACCTGTTATTGCAGTAATGTCTACATAGTTGTTAACCTCTGTAAGACGCCCAGGTAAACCTGAGTGGGAATGGACATGCAATCCATAAAAATAATGTTGCTGGCTGTTAATTAAAGTCCACAATGTTCTTAACTCTCTAAACAGAAGAGTTTTATTAACATGTTTAAAATAGGAAAATTCTAAATGAATGACAACATCAGCAGCATATGAGGAGTCAGTTTTGATGTTAAGTGGCTCCTGTGAAAATAACTGAAAGGCATACCAGATAGCAACCAATTCTAAAATCTGCACAGAGGCATCCTTTAACATTAACACCCTTTTATGCCACTGGGTAGAATCACCCTCATGCCAAATTACTACAGCTTTTTTGGTTTTGCCAGATGCATCTGTAAAAACAGTTGCTCCATTGACAGGTGTCATGCTGCAGTGAGGCTTTGTGTACAGAAGGAGGTTACACTTCTCTGTCCATAAACAATGTGAGAGATGATGGATAGATATCTGCCAAGAAAAATTTGCAAGGGCAATTTGAAAGTTAGGGTCCTCTGATAGCAACCATGCCAAATTGTCTTTACTTGTAGGTATGGAGATGGTATGCGGATCCTGGCCATTGAGACTTTGTAATTGCTCTCTACCTTTCTTAACTAAATAAGAGAACGTATCATTAACAGTCCACACAGTTTCTGTTGCTGTGTGAGGTAAGAATAACCATTCTAACACATGCAAAGGGTTTTTATCATTAACAAACCATTGGAATAGAACAGCCAAAGGCTGAAATTTGCTAGCAATTATAACAAAGTACACAGATTTTTCAGGATCCCATTTCCAATTCTTTTGGTTTTCTATTGCTTGGGCACAGTGTGCAAAGGCAGTTTTAGCTTCTGGGGTCAATTGTTAAAGCAAATGCATGTGGGAGTTTCCTCTGATTAAGTAAAATAAAAGGTGTAAAAGCTCCACAGGCAAACCTAAAAGAGGACATTATCAATTTAAAGAACCTAGCAGTTTCTGCAATTCATTTAAAGTTAGGGTGTCCTTAACACAAAGCCTTAAATGCTGAGGGCTGATGGTCTGCTGAGTAATTCTCCATCCTAGATAATGCCATGGGGACTCAAGCTGCACCTTCTCAGGTGCCACGATGTGTCCTGCATTTTGAATTGCCTGCATGACAGCTACCTGAATAGCACATAAAGTGGACTGATCATGAGCTGTGAGTAGAATGTCATCCATATAATGATATATGGTTGCAGCAGGAAATTTATGATGAACAGGCTGCAGGGCAAGCAGAGACTACACTTTGGTATATAGCTGGACTGTTACACATGCCTTATGGCAACACAGTCAAGTGAAATCTCTTCATTGGTTCTGTATGATTTAAAGTAGGCACTGAAAAAGCAAACCAAAGTGCATCATCAGGATGCAGAGGGATTGTAAAAAACCAATCTTTTATGTCTGAAACTACCAAGGACCAATTGAGGAGAATCATTATGGGTGATGGAAACCCAGGATGCAAAGCCCCCATAGGTTCAATAATTGCATTTATTGCCCGTAGATCCTGTAATAACTGCCACTTGCCATTTGGCTTAGGTATGCAGAATATAGAGGTGTTCCAGGGGCCAGAAGATGGCCAGATACGGCCTAGGGACAACTGCTCTTCCACAAACTGTTTTAAGTTTAGCTATTCCTTTTTTAGGGGCCATTGGTTGACCCACACAGGGTTTTCAGTCTACCATGTGAGTTTACATACATGCGGTATTTAATTTTGGAACAGCTGGTTGATGGCCCCTATGAAAAAGGCTCTCTAGTGAGGTTGAATCTATTTTCATGGTTGTCCCAAATTGTCCCAGAACATCTCTTCCCCATAATGTGCATAGTACAGAGGCAACGGATGGGGAAATCTGGACAGTTTGCCCATCAGGGCCAAGGGCAAGCCAAAAGTGGGCACTTTGTTTAGGGTGCTGCATTCCTCCTATCCCAATTAGGGTTGATGTGGGACTGATTGTGGGCCTATCACTAGGCCATTCATTGCTTTTAATAATAGACATCAGCTCCAGTATCAACAAGAGCTTTGAATTTTTTACCATCTGTAGAACATGTTAAAGTTGGTTGAGCTGTTGTAATAGAACTTGTCTGGAAAATTTGTGGCTGACCTCTCCTATCGAAGTTATTTGTTCCACATCTGCCCTTGCCACTAGGAGTTTTGTTGGAGAAGAGAATAAGCTGTGGTATAAAGCAGGGTGGCATGGAAGTCCATAACATAATCAGTATTTCACCCTCATAATCTGAATCTGTAACTCTGGACAGTACAAAAAGTCTGAATGTGGTGGAGGAGGAATGCCTTATGCATTCCTTATGCATATTAATCACAAGTGTTATTACCCCAGGGTCCCCAACTCCAGTAGGAGCCAAATGTCCTGAAGATGTCTTTAGAGTTATGGATTCTCTAGAGGCAAGGTCCAGCCCATCCTCTAGAAGCAAGGTCCAGCCCATCCTCTAGGCACTGCCTGAGGCTGTAGGCAGGAGTTGGTCTGCCAAATGTTTTGTCTTGCATTTTTTTGATTCTCCAGGGCACGCAGACCTGCCCACCACCGGCAGTTTCCTGGCTGTGTAGCCTTTCCTTTTACAGGGTATTGGGTACGTCAGTCAACAGCCCAGTGCTTTCCCCTTCCACACCTGGGACAATCTCTAGGTGGTATTTTTATCCTGTCCCTTTGATGAGGGCACTCCCTTTTAAAATGACCCGTCAAACTACATTCAAGACAACGCCCGGCCCACCTGTCTGGAACCTGGAAGTGTGTGGTTAAAGCCACAATTATATCACAATTTGATATATTTCTAACCATGTCTGCTTTGTCACAAATATGTGGATTTTGGACAGCAAGCATGCTTTTCTATAGTCTTCATTTGCATTTGTAAAAGCAAGCTGCCACAACAGAATAACTGTGGCCTCATCACTGTCAACTTGTTGGGAGAGTGCAGCTTGCAGTCTGACCAAATACTGCATGAGCCACTCTGTTGGGCCCTGTAAAATATTACCAAAAAGACAGGTTAGAATCAATAACCATTCCCAGGAGTTGCTGCAGAGCCTGCGTGGCTAGGCGAGTGATGATATCATATACTTCGCACAGGTAGCCTCCTTGCACTGAAGGGGCTGCAAAAGCACCCTTTCTGGTCAGCTGAGCAACAGTATTGGTGGATTTCTTTATTGCAGTGCTTCCACCTGAGTTATATATGGCTCTCAATAATCAGCCAGTCTGTAAACTGCGTCACTGTTAGAACCATTATGCTCTTCCAGTCATGGGGTATAAGGACATATGCAGTGCTGATGGATTCTAGGTGTGATGGATTCTTGGCGTGATGGATTCTAGTGTGTGATGGGAGGATAAGCTGCTTTTTTTTTATTATTGCTCTCAGTTCTTTAATTACTCTGTAATCTAGTTCTTGACCCACTGGCCATTGGTCTGGCACATATATTACTGGGCAGGCCGCAATGAGAACCAAGTCGCCCTCCTTCCTGACAGCTTCCCAGCATTTTTGCCAAAGCTGGACTACTGTGTGGCCATCTGGGGCAGGGAGCAAGTCTGCCACCTGCTCACGATGTGAGAGTTCCACTCTGAGAGGACCAGCTGTGCAGGGCTTTTTATCAGGATACGAGAGTTCCACACCAAGGGGTCCGGCCGTGCAGGAATTTCTATCAGGGTACAAGAATTCTGCGCTGAGGGGTCCAACTGCACAGGGATTTTTATCGGGGTATGGCAGTCCCATGGGGCCTGGGTTGATCTCGGGGTAAGATATTCTTACGCTGAGATCTGTGGTGGTTTGGGTTAAACTCAGGGTTGTATACAGGTTCTGGTGGTGCTGAGGGTTCAGGGGAATTAATTTCCGAAGCTATGTAGTGGCCGACATCCGAGGGACTTCCTTTAAGGGCTGCCATGATTGTTCCCCATGTAGCAATGTGTCTGCAAGCTTCTGCATTGTTATCCCCAGTGATATCAAAAAGTCTCTGGCCTATTGCTTGCCAGGTTTCTAATCAAAAAGGTCTACTAAAGGGAAAACATTTAAATTGATTGGACACCCAGTCCAGCAGGGTGCTTAATTTCACATCAGCCACACTATTAGATTGCTGATGTAGCAGCTGCCTGACCTGGCCCAAGTGCCTGCTTTTTTCCTGGGATGGTCCACCTCCCATACTTTGTCACACTGGTCTACTCACCCTTCTAGTGAGGTGTGTGCCCTTTTAATTTCTGAGTTCTTTCCCAAACTCTGGAGCTCCTTCCTGAACTCTTCCCAGATCCTTTTCTTGGATCCACTTCCCGGATCCTTCCCTGGATCCTCATCCTGGATCCTTCCCCACGGACTCTTCCCAGCCATCTCCTTGACCTTGTGAGAGCTGCTACCAGAGCAGACTGTACACCCTGTGCTGTCTTTATAGATCCCTGATTGGGCCAGCCATTTGCAGCAGCGGGGGAACAAAGCAACACAAGACCCCCTTAAGCATCTGAAGGAGACTGCTTTATTGTAGAAATCAGCCCCTTTTTACACCTTTAATTTTAACCTGACATAACTGAAAGCAAATCAAGACTTAACAGAACTTAAGAGACAGAAGGCACCCATTGGCTGTCTCAGCTTCCATGCCGCTGTCCACATGTCCTACTATTTAATCAGCTTCCTGCTCATACACTGTCCACACATTCCTCTAGCCAATCACAATCTCACTTCTAACTGCCTTTCTCCTCATAACTGCCTCTCACTCCTTAACCGACTTCCAACTGTCCAGCCTGCAGCTGTGCCTTTCCCATGGGCCTTCTTGTGAGCATAAGCCTTAGCAACCTTAATAACCCCATATCTTACAGTGCTGGGATGTCCTGGTTCCTCTGCATTTCTGGATGTGACATAGGCTTGGCATCTGGGCATTTTGTACTGACATCATCTCAGGCCCTACTCTGAAGGCAGCAGAGCCAGGACTGTGGGCACGGTTTATGGGTTGAGTCAAACAGCTCCAGGGGAGCAGTCCGGGTGTTTCCATGGTGACAAGGGGCTTGACCAGCCCTGGTGGCAACGGGGTGGACTTGGGAGCTCCATGGAGCTGTGTCATGGTCACTGGCTGCCTAACCAAACTAGCCAAGATGGTGGCGCTGTCTGACTTGGGACAGCAACTCCACACAGACGGGGACACTCGGTGCAGGTACAGGGCGTTCTGGCCCCAGTCGGTATCCGCACGGTGCAAGAACAGGGTGTTTCAGTGCTGTGCAGCATCCCCATGGTGCAGGAACACCTTTGTTACTTGATGTGATTATACCTACTGCCAGGGCCCTGGTGGCCACTGCGGCATTGATGCTGCTTGGGGCTCCACTGCCCCCCTCTCACTACGCACTGGGGCCCCACTACATGGGGGGGCTTGTGGAAAGTAGGTCTCCAGGGTATGGGGCTAGCATGGGGGATGTCTTTAGGGCCATGTGGAGTGGCCATTTCATCCATCTGCATCCTCTGAGGGCTTGGAAGGGTGACCAACACCCCCACTAACTCCTCCAGCACCCAGTCTTTGCCATGTGTCCCAGCATTTAACAGTCTCATCAAATCAAAAATAAGTTTCCAAGGTTTTACAACTTCTATTGTGCTTTTGTCACGTCTGGAAACTGCTTGAATCAACCAGTTTGCCCCTAAGAATTCAAATTAAGGGCAGTCTCTTTAGTTGTGTCTAATCCGTGGTTCCTTGATGGGGTTGAGCAGAACGAAAGCTTTAGCCTAAGGGTGTGGGATAAATCCCGTTAGTTATGGTGAGCAAGAAAACCTCACCCTCATTGTCCCCTGGGAGTTTTTATGTTAACATATCTGGAAAGTTCTTTGTTGCCTATTCCATTATTAGCCCAAGTTTGCTGCATTGATTTTAATATTCCTAACACTCAATTGTACCCTATCCCTCAGACTCTGTCCCTAACCTACCTTATATATGTTACTGAACCTACACTGGCTCCTGCTTTTTAGCATACCCCATATGACTGTTCAGATGATTTGCTTGTTGTTTTACTAATTACAGCTCTCTTTTATTTTTGGGCCACTAAATCATGCTTGTCTCTTTGTTTATTTACCACGTGGACTTTCTAAAGTTGATAGTCCTAAAGTGACTGCCAGCAATACCATCCAGGCCCAGTGTGCCACACGTGGCACCTGAACGGGGACCCCTGATATTCAGGGGATCTGTTGGGAAGATGAGCAAAAGTCCCTTAAGCCAATTAGGCCCTACCCATCTTGCTAATTTTTGGATCGCCCTTGTCATGATCCAAGTCAAGCCTGGCAACTGGATGAAGACTTCAGCAACTTTGGTAGTTTGGCTGTTCAGGGGAGAGCAACCCAAGCAACTGGGGAAGTTCTCTGCAAAGGACAGCAGGAAGACCTGTGGTGTGAAGAAGGTAAGAGAAGGGAGACGTCTGCCCCATCACCTGAACATTATTTTTAGTTACACATTATGGGGTCCCGGGAGTTTCCTGATAACCTCCAAGAGAATGCCAGTATCTTTGAAAAACCACGCTTTAGTTTTCTAAAGATGGGCTTGCAGATGTCTGTAGAAGAAAGAGAAGTCTATCGCCTTTTTAAGTTCAAATTAGTTCAAATTAGTATCCCAGGGAAAGAAGTCTGAGAAGTGAGAACTGAAAAATATAATTAAATAGGCTTTCAAAAATTCTCATGATGCTACTGTGCCCGATGTCGTAACATCAGCATTTTGGGACTCGGTAGGTGTTAAATTGTATAATTCAGCATCTAAAAGAGACAGCTCTGCTTGAAAATCACTTTCCATTTTTTGGCTAATTCTGGAACCATTAAAATCAGAAGAGAAAGACAAGGAGTTAAAATTGAGTAATTCAGAACAGCCTAGGATTGCCACCCTTTCTTCCTATCCCTCTCACCCCTTGGACCATCCCAGAGGTAGATACAGGGCCAAGATTGCTAGTAAAGCATATGACTATAGTGGGCTCAGATGGAATACTGGTTCAGCCAATGACTCTGCTGCTCTGCGTCCACCTCCAACACCTCCATCTAAGGCCCAAGATGACACTGTACAGGCCATCTTGGATCTCTCCCACTCCCTCCTGCCTTTCTGCTCATGTTCTCCTTGTCCTTCTTGTGGGAATCCATAAATTTAGAGGGTTTAAGGAAGGTGGTAAGAGACAGGCCTCAGATACAGCGGAACTGTGAATAGTGCCGAAGCATGAGAAAAAATATGTAAGCTGTAGAGAAGATATGGGAATAGAACAATAGAGCTATGTATTAGTGCTTGTCGGAATGACTTCCTAAGTTGCAAAAAGTTTCTTTAGCAAGGTAAAGCTGATGAAGAGGGCTCTGTGCGTTGTCTTTTATAAACGGGCATTGTATTAAAAAATAAGCAAGCATTGTTTTAACCAAAGCTACGTGTGCTTATGATGATTGGATAGAATCACTGTCAATATGCTTTTGCTTTGTGTAATTGGCTAAGACGGGTATTTTGTATACTGTAACATTAAGTTTCTTTGGCTTGCTGCCGGGATAGCGAGCTGCTCCCATCTCTACATGGATCAAATCATGTAATGAGACTGATGCTGAAAAATAAACAGCTCTAGACGCTTTCCTAGCAGTTCCTGTCCCGTATGTGTCTGTATATAAACTGGCAGCGTACAATTGGTGCTCCTCTGTGAGGATTACAGTTGGACTAGAATAAAAGAAGATCGTGGACAACTCAGGTGCTGGAGGCCCAGTGTGGCGTGGGTGCTGGCGAGCCCGACTGGCTCCACAGACCAGCTGCCACAGAGTCAGGGGCTGACCGCGTGGCCACTCAAGCCTCTGCCCAAGTGCGGGGGCGAAGGAGTCTGCGGTCAGCTTAGGTGCCCTCCGCACGGCGTAGGTGCGGAATGCGGCACCTAGTGGGTTGCCCGCTGCAGGTCCGCGATGAAGCCAGGAAACGAAGGCACGGGAGGCAGCAGTTGGTGGCAGCAGGGAAAGGGTTTATTTAGGGTAGGAGTGGGGAGCTGCAACGAACTGCCGAAAGGAAAAAGGGTCTAATTGACAGACATAAAACTGGATACCAAAAGGCGGGAGTAACCAAGGGAACAAATGACTGACATAAAACGGCAGCATGGGGGGGGGGAAAGGTCCTGAGGCAAAAGTCTAAAACAATTATTAAAACCTTTAGTTATCTAACACAAACTTGTAAAAAGCATATGAAACACACTGCAACAGCCCAGGTTGTTAAAAAGGAATTATAGAGCATCCCCTTCATTGACTGTACTTGATGTCATTGTAAATAACCTTTTAGTAGGGGCTCCTGGGCGACTATGGAAAATCATTTATCTAAAAGAGAATGGGACATCTTTTACCAGCTTGAGAAAATTTTACAAGATAAAGGACATTCAGACATATAAAAAACTGAACTGAAAGACTTATTAGTCTGGGTAAAAGCCAACACTCAAAATACAGATTTGCAGTCTGCTTTTACCTTTGAATTTTGGGATCAAATAAACTGGAAAATTTATAATCTGTTCTCTCTCAAAAAGGAAGAGACTGTGAGTAGACTAACGCCTGTCTCTCGAGTTCTATTAGAGAGTTTTAATCAGAGTGATTGTAACAGAGACTTTTCCTAGCAACAAAACAAAACATCTTGTTCAGATTCTTTAATTCCAAGAGATACTGAGCCAGCATCCTCTTCTGTGGGAATTTCGGGTTCCGGTTGGGGTCCCTTCACTTCTGGCGCATCCGGTATCTCTCCAGACAGTGTTTACAAAGTTACGTTCCCCAGAAGCGGTGAACCAGATCAGCTTTCAGCTCGGGTCGCGTCCCTTGTTTCTTCCGGGTTTCCCTGCGTCCCTGCAGCTGAGAATAGGCTTCTGTCCATTCCTCCGCGAAAAAAATGAAACCTTGCAGTGTCGGGAAAAGCGTTCGGAATTTTCGTTGTGTTCCAGGAATGTGATAATTCCTGGGTCGTGTTTGGGGGAGGGCGGAAGCCACGCGGACGTGGGAGATGAGAATTTGCTGAGGTTTTGTGATAAAGGAATTATGTGTTCTGAATTTGTGCAAGCAGGAACGGCCGAGAGGGGCCTGAGGTCTGCTTTGCCTGGTCGCGGGGCTGTGGGGGTCACTTCTGCCACAGCTTCCCCTTCTCGGGGAGATACCCCCTCCAATTTGGTTCAGGCAAGCAGATTGTCTTGTAATTCGAAAAATCCTTTTCTGGTAAATTGTTCTACTCATTCTCTCCCTGGTTTTTCTGTGGTTCGCCAGCCTTCTGATACAGAGGGTGAAATAGCTGTGGAATTTGGTCTGTCTTCAGAGGACAGGGCAGGGAGGAGGACAGAGGCAGTGGATGGCAGGCAGGAGCCGGGTGAGATGAGAAAGGCTCTGTCCGGAAAGAGGCTTGAAGGGGAAGCAGGAGAGTGTAGAACGGTTTCTGTAGAAATGCAAACTGATACTATGGGAGTACTAAAATCTTTCAGTTGCTGCTAAGGGGAAAAATTGCATTTTAAACTCACAGCATAATGCTGGAAATTTTCCAACTGAGTCCCCAAAGTCAAAGCTGCGATGCAAAACATGTAACACTGATTTAGAAAGTATCACAAAAACAAAATTGGGATTTGAAACTCAAAAACAGTCTAATTTGTCTGAATCTAATAAAACTTATTTCAGTGACTCTGAAGAGGAGTCAGAGTCTGGCTCCTTGCCACAGTCCTTGAGCAGCTCCTCCCCTGCTCCTCTTGGCAGGGCTCCTGAGGAGGCGTGTTCCTCCAGCGGTACTTCTGCCGGGAATTCGGAGCTCTTTTACCCCACCCATACTGGCGGAGCTCCCGGAAAAGTTTGTTGCTATAGCAACGCCCCTGCCAAGAACTTAAAGGCTGGCAAGACTCCCGGGACAGCTACTGTCAGTGAAACTGTTTGTTCCCCTGAATCAAGTATCACAAAAACAAAATTGGGATTTGAAACTCAAAAACAGTCTAATTTGTCTGAATCTAATAAAACTTATTTCAGTGACTCTGAAGAGGAGTCAGAGTCTGGCTCCTTGCCACAGTCCTTGAGCAGCTCCTCCCCTGCTCCTCTTGGCAGGGCTCCTGAGGAGGCGTGTTCCTCCAGCGGTACTTCTGCCGGGAATTCGGAGCTCTTTTACCCCACCCATACTGGCGGAGCTCCCGGAAAAGTTTGTTGCTATAGCAACGCCCCTGCCAAGAACTTAAAGGCTGGCAAGACTCCCGGGACAGCTACTGTCAGTGAAACTGTTTGTTCCCCTGAATCAGAAAAAGCAGTGAGAAAAGGTAGAAATAAAACACAACCTACATTAGATCTCCCTGAACCTGCTTTGTATTACCTAATTGGTCTAATATTAGTCAAAATTTAGAAAAATACTTTGATTCTCAGAAACAACTTCCTGCATTACTTGTAAGATATGGTTGTCATGATGTATATGATTTGCTAATGTCTTGTTGTACAAGTTTTGTTTTCAGTTCGACAGAAGTATCCAGGATCCAAGATTCTACACTACATGGATTATTTGCTCATCACAGCTCCAACGCAAGCAGAGATAGAGCCAACCCGTGCTAGCGTTGTGACTGAAATCCAAAACACTGGACTTGACATTTCTACAACAAAAATCCAAAGCTGCAACATCAACTCTTCAAAGATTACAAGCTCACCGCTGTGTTCCAGACAAGCTTTTCTTTTTTGCAATTTTAGGAGAAAAGATGCAATTTTGTGGTCTCATTTTCCAGTGGGAACCCTTCTGAGACAGATCCTTTGTTGATAATAGAATGGATTTTTTTTTCCTACAGGTTTCCAAAGACAATTTTCACGGTTTTAGAAATGATTGCACAAATTGTAATTAAAGCCAGAACCAGATTACTAACTTTAGCAGGCCAAGAATTTGCAGTTATCTATTTGCCACTGAAAAAAATTATCTTGATTGGGCAATGCAAAATTCTGATAATTTGCAGTATGCATTGTTGAATTTCCCAGGTGTTTGTTCTGTTCATTACCCAGCTCACAAATTATTGCAAGCAAAACTGAGTTTTAAGGAAAAACCAAAATTAAGTGAAGAATCTTGAAATGCAGTAACTCTCTTCACTGATGGCTCTGGCAAAAGTCACAAATCAGTCGTAACTTGGTTAAATCAAGAAACTAATGTTTGGGAATCGGACATTCAAATATTAGAAGGGTCTCCTCAAGTTGTTGAGCTTGCTGCTGTGGTTCGGGCTTTTCAGCTCTTTCCACAACCTTTTAAGTTAATCACAGATTCTGTTTATGTTGCTAATGTGGTTAAGAGATTAGAAGGGTCAATTTTAAAGGATGTTAGTAATGATATTTTATATCATTGGCTTTCATGTCTTTATACAACTTTGCAATATAGAACTAATCCATATTTTGTTTCTCACATCAGGGCTCATTCTTCGCTTCCTGGATTTTTAGTGGAAGGAAACACGAGAGCAGACAAACTGACAATGGTTGTTTCAAACACCTTACCAAACATTTTTGAACAAGCAAAACTGAGTCATGCCTTTTTTCACCAAAACGCACAAGCTCTTGTGTGAATGTTTCAAATTTCCAAAAATCAAGCTAAGGCTATCATCAGTACTTGCCCTGACTGTCAGCTTGTGCAGCCTCCTGTTTCTACAGGAGTGATCAACCCACGAGGTTTGCAAAGCCTGCAGTTATGGCAAATGGAGATCACTTAATATCCTTCCTTTGGTAAATTTAACAATACTCATGTTTCAGTGGACACATTCTCTGGTGCAATTTTTGCTTCTCTTCACACAGGTGATACAGGTAATCATGCCTGTCAGCATTTTTTGCAAGCTTTTGCTTCATTGGGTGTGCCCCAAGAAGTAAAAACTGACAATGGTCCCGCACATATATCTCAAAAATTGGCCACATTTTTAAAAGAATGGGGTGTTCGTCACATCTGTGGTATTCCTCACTCTCCCACAAGCCAAGCAATTATTGAGAGGGCACATCAGACATTAAAACGCATTTTAGATCAACAGAGAGGGGGAGAAGAGGTCACACCACAGATGAGGCTGAACAAAGGTTTGTTTGTTTTTAATTTTTTAAACAGTTCGATTGCAGAACCTGATCCACCGATTTTTAGGCATTTTTCAAATAACACACAGGCAAAACTGAAAGAAAATCCTCCTGTCTTAATTAGAAACCCTGAGTCTGGGCAAATTGAAGGTTCTTTTCAATTAATCACTTGGGGCAAAGGGTATGCTTCTGTCTCTACAGGTGCAGGAATTAAGCGGGTCCCAGCCAAAAACATCAAACCATATCGCACTGCAGAACGTGTTGACGAGTCCAAGACTGAGGAAGCAAGTACGCAGACGTGAGCCGAACAGAGGGATCCCGGGTCACGCCTGATTTTCCTTGTGCATTGGTGGAACCTGCAAACTCTGATTTTGTGTTGATGTTATTTATAAGAGTGTCAATTGTATGTCAAATGTTTGTTTTGTAGAGCTGATTTTTTGTAAAAGTGTGAGTTTTTGTTTTCATTAGGTTATAGATCCTCTATTGGATCTTTAAAGGGAAATCTTATCTTAAGGTCAAAAGCAGAGTTTTTAAATTGGTTTATATGTGAGGATTTTGCCAAAACTTAGTTCGTAAACAGAATGGAGTAAATGCAAGTTATAAGTTGTAGTTGGTGAATTTTAATTGTTTTTTGTCCTGCAGATGTGCCTGTGGAACAACCAAAAACAAATGTTTGGGTGACCTTAGCCAAGGCAGCCGGCTCGGATACCATATGTTTGTCTAATTTGGAACCAGAAAAACTTTTCTCAACCTGTCTGGTTGGTGTGCCAGTAAAAGAGTTGCCTTTGGTCTTTTTCTTTTTAGTATAGTTATAATGTAATAAATTTATGTATATCATAAAATAATAAATCAAGCCTTCTGAACATGGACTCAACGTTCTCGTCTCTTCCTTCAATCAAGAACCCTTGTGCCCACTGTCACAGCCAAGAACCAGGTTGTGAGCACTGTAGGAAATGGATTTGTTGAGAGGTCTCATGGCCTGACAGCAGGCCCACAGAGTATGCAACTGTATGCAAACTTTGAGATAAGAAATGCTGACTTAGAAATGGCATGGAACAGGACAGATATTGTTGAGAGAGAAATGGAGCTAGAAAGAAGTTCCAAAGGATAGCCTTCCAAATAAGACAAGATACTTCGGAGAAATTGGACTATGAAAGATGTATTGTAGTAGGACCCATAAGGGGTAGTTTTAGATGATTGGCTTTAAGGCATCTACAGCATGATATGGCAAAAAGTTGATAGGCCAAGAAATGCTTAGAGTGTGTTGGAGTTAGGAAATAGCCATCTTCTAAATATGATGGCGTGAATTATAACATCTGTATTGTCTCAGTCTTCTCATGAGACTGAAAATGGAATAAAAGTTTTTAAAACACCTCTCAGTTGCCCCATCTCTGGGTCAGGAAAAGGGTATTGTTTGACAGAGCACCAGCGACACCGAAGTGTTAGAACCATCAAGTGTTCCTGTTCCACTTCTAAATAAAGGCTCTTTGACTGTGTAGACAAGACCCAGAAACAATAATGTAGGATTTTGCTAGTATTTAACTAATGAAAAATGCACAAATATTTCACTACAAATTTTGAGTTCCCTCTGTGTTTTCTGATCCTTAGTGACTTAAATCACCCAATCAGACTACACAAAATACCAGATGATTTCTATAATTTGTGTTGTGAAAAAAGTAAATTTTTTAATGAACTTGAAGGTCAAAAAAACTGTGAGTCTTTTCAATAAAAGCACAATCAAATATTTTTCAGGTCATCTAACAATCCTTTAAATAGAAAATAATACATTTTTACAAATTACTGAATGAGTCATGGAAGTGCACTCCTGTGAAATGCTTGAAGTCTGTGGAAAGATATTAGAGAACTGCTAATATGATTTAGCAGTGAATGTAGCTATTAGCGCCCTACTAGGTGGATAGCTAAAGCATTTCTCTTTAGTCCTGGTTTTATGCCAATTCAATCACCAGCTTCAATACAGTTTATTGTTTTGTGTATATATATGAGAAGTGCAAGTTCAGGTCCAAGAAAGACCTTCAAGATGAGCTGAATGCATGCTGCTTAGATGCTTTTGCATTGTAAACATTCAGAAATGTTCTCATACCTGAACTTCTAGGTATTAGTTCAATACCGAGGAATTTGGGATAGAGTCTAAGTAAAGAAAAACAACTACGAAAGGAAAGACAATAAAGGAAAAAATAACATACAAGTGCTGAAATCAATACATTTCATCAAAAACATTAAAAGTAATAACATTTTAATAAAATATAATAAAATAAATAAAATAATAAATAAAATAATAATATAATAATAATAAAAAACTACATCACCTTTGAGCCACAACAAAACAAGTAATAATGGTAGAGTGTAAGAACTGCATCACTGTTGAACAAGAGTTTGTTTCAGCTGCATGTGGTGGAGAGGGCCAAGGACTCTATGAGGGGTCAGACTCGCTTTGTGCGTAAGTTCAAGGTTTGGACTACCAGCCAAAATGCTCTTTCAGCTACTGGAATTTGTAGTTCAGGAAGGGCTCCGCAGGAATGAGCCAAATAAAAGCCGGAAAGCTCAAAAATGCTTAAACTCACCATAGGAAATACAAAGCAGCGCTTTGTGTCTCAAACTTCACTTTTCCTATCCTAGTCCAGTTTTACAATTTTTTTTCCTTTTCTAAATGTATCTGTTCTTTTCTAAAAAAGGATTTACACATCAGGATTTGATCTGCAGTCTTCTCAATGTACTTGTCTCAGTATACTCTGGTTTTCTGGACCATGTGATGAGCAAGTCTTTTAAATTAGCTTCTGTGTGATTGTCCTGATTGAATCCTGCTACCACCCACTCCAGATAGGCACTGGGGACAAGCCTTTCTGACATTGACAGTTCTGCATGTCAGAAAGGCAGAGATATAAAGTAACTAGGATCTTTAGGTCTAAGTATAATTTTGATGTTCTCCAGGTTAGGGAGATTGAAAGATACAGTAAAATCAACAGTAAAAATCTGCTGTGAAATCTCTTTGTCTAGAATGGTGATGGAATCATTTAATATTTCTAAAATTAGGCCATTAAAATTCAGCTTTTCTTAATCAGCTTCCAAATCTGGTGCTAGCTCTTCCTCCAGATTTTTACGTATTTACTTGATTCATACTTAGTTTTTGCCATTTCACTTACACAAATCTCTGCTTTTCTTTTCCTTCTCTCTCTTTTTAGATTTATTTTTTAAATTTAATTTAAAAAAAAATTAACATGTTGCTTGCTTCACACTGTGTCTTTGGGAAACCCTTAAATATTAAAAGTATTAAAGTATTAAGTATTAAAACTTTAATAGAAGGAAAGATAAAAGAATTAATGTTATACTGATTGTTTTGGTAGACCTATTGGCAAAACTTTTCTGAAAAACATATTTCAAATGCAAATATACAGCAGTGAGACAGTTAACTGCAGATTGATTTTCTAAAAAAACTGCTGCAAACCTCATCATCACACTGAGGGTAATTTTTCTACATCACTGTGCGTGTAGAGTGGCAAGAACCACTATTTATTAAGTACCTCTCCTTTTGAAAAATGTGTAAAGAACAATGTAGATGGAGAAAGTGGCTGATTTATGTTCCATCAAATGGCTTGTGTTTTGCTAATCCCTATGCATTGCCAAGAAAAAAACCCAAACCAAAACATGCTTCTTTTCGATCAAGCTTTAATTAATGGAAAACCTCCATGAAATATGTACATTAACATAGAAAATAAGTGAGACCGCTGATTAGCCACATAATGACTCAGTTCAAGGCTGAAAATACTAGCAGAACCTCTTTTTTTTTAATGCATAGTACATATTGTATATACTTTTTTCAATTTACAGTATTATCACAATACAGATCAATTAGCTAACCCTAAAATCAGGGGAGTATATAATCATACAGTTGGCAGAGAATGACCCACTGCAGAAGGGCGTTAATACCGATATTCTCCAAGACTGTAAACTATCTTGTAACTACAAACAGTTTTACTTTCTAGAGCACAATGTTTAAAATAAACAAATCTGTATTTTGTGGGCTGCTGTTTTTCTAGACATAAAAGGTCCTGATGATGGGGAGAAATTGGGTATTTGTATAAAATTGAAATGCTAGAGTTGGCAGCTCCAACACATGTGTTCCAGGATGACTCAAAGAGCAGTCTCCAAGGACCTAACTCTAGAAACACAGCCACAGCATACCCCCGAGAGGCTCCAGGAGTCCTTATATTGGCCAGTCAGTACCCCTGACTGGCAAAGGCTTTTGCCTACAATCACAATCTGTGTTTAGGGTACAGTATCTGTACCCTAAACAGATAGATTTAGGGTACAGATACTAAGCCTTGTGTTTATTTCCATTGTGCAGACTAGCAATGATGGTTTGGTGCTAGCCACTTCCTGAGAGCCTTTGCCACTCCACCGAATGACAAAAAGATTACAGTGGTAGGGTATAGTTTACCCTACTACTTTATGTACCAGGTTTGTGCTGGGAACTATTTTGTTAGCAGGACCTTTTGCAATTGTAGTGCAAAACCCGTGGATTTTGTTTAGAGAAGTGATAAAAATAGGGACTGAAAAAATGCATACAGCAAAGAATTTCCTGTGGCCTTCATACAAATGTTGTTATGGAGAACAGCAGAGAGAATTCATAATATTTTCAGTATTTCCTCATAAGTCTATAGATATGCTTGTTTCCGGACTGAAGAAAAGATATTTGAAGAGGATTTAAACACCCTGTCTTCCAAATGGAATGTTAATGGAAATAAGAATTACACTGAAATATTTGTCTGAATGGTATGGTTGGTGAGGATTCTGGTCAAACTATCCAAGAGATATTTACTATTCAAAAGCTTCCTAACGTCATCTCTTCCTTGTACAGACATTAAAGTCTGTAGATCTATGGTTCTAATCAGGCCAGCTTAGTGCTACCAGTCCAGAAACCTCCAGCACACAAAACAATAGAAGTGTGGTGATGATTTAAAATAAACTAGTTTAATCTCCAAGGAAATGATGTGAGAACTCACTGGTTCAATAAATAAGAAAATAAGAAAATGAGAAATGCAGTTGATTTCTACTTTTACATTGCATTTGACATTGTCCCTTCAGTCTCTTCAGTCTGCAACAGCTTGCAGCAGAATTTATTTTTGATGCTTTGCAGAATATAAGACATGAATATGATTTGGAGAACTTAAAGAAATTCTGAGGCTCAGTATAAAAAAAGGTGATTTTCAAAAGCTAATACTAGAAGAAACAAAAAAATTCTGGCAAAACAAACAGACTGAGCAAATTAAGGTGCGCTAAAGCAAATACTCATGTTTAAGTCTCACAACTTGCAGTTTCTTACTGAATTTAGATAAAATTCTTTTACTTTACTTGGTAGGGATAAATTTTTTTGTAATTACAGCTTTGTTTCCAAGATAACTTATCACTCATAGACAGCTATATACTTAACCTATTATTATAATTATTCTAATTATAAAAATGCCTTTTCCTGACTATTTGATAAAAAGATACTACAGCAAATCACAATTTCAACAACTGGTGGTACTTTGAATATTCCCAGATTCCTTTCTTCAGATCAAATATTCTTTTGTGATGGGTTTATATCAGCCTTCAAGTTGCCAACTTTTCCTTTTTAAGAGGATCATCATTCCTTCTAAAAGCCAGACCTTGCATTAGAGAATGGAAGTGTTTGAAGTATTAGTACTATTAGCTAATGTTTTATGTGTCATGGGAAAGTGGACTGGCCCGGTGGAATTAGCAACATGGGGAAGAGGATATGCATGTGTTTTAACAGAAAATGGCACTTGATGGGTCCCTGCCCGTTGTGTTAAACCTTATTTGGAGCACACAGGAAAGGACAGGATGGGTGGTCCTACAGTAGAGGAAAAATGAGTAGGTAATTGCATTGGCTATTAAGTGGATGGAAGCATGGACCCTCAAGGAATGTGTGGTAAAGATATACAATACAGAGTAAAGGTAATTATAGGTTTACGCTGACAATCCAAAAGTTAAGTTAGTGGATGTTACTTTTGCTTCTTTTCTTTGAGTTCTCTTACAGAGAGGTGGGTAGTACTGAGAAATGTGTCTTGTACCATTTACTTTTGCAGGGCACCAACGGTCCCAAAGTAGGGGAATTTGATGCACCTAAGGGAGAAATGTTGCCTTTGCATAGGGGTTGAACTAGTAGCTAGTAGTGAAGTCCACCCTTTGAGCAACTAGGTTGGTTGCCCATTATGATAGCAGCAACCAGTTGTAAATTAAGTGGATGCAACTTGGTTCCAAGTGGTGACTAGGCAGATGACTTGGTCTCTGATTCTGTGTGGGAGAAAGTTATTTGATTAGAGATGAAGGTGTCATTCTGCTGCAAATGTGTCATCTGGAAATTGTGAGGGCTTATAACAGTATTTGAAGATCTGTTTTTATGTGCTTCATTTTTATATGAATTTTAAGTTTGTGAGGGTGTGTGTGTTGTGGGGTTGGTAGAAGTTGGTTATCTGTAAGTGAATGAAGAATGGATCCTCTGTCTGCTTGGATTTTTGCAAGGGCCCTGCAGAAGTCCTTAGCAGCTGTATTTGTGGGTCAGATACAAAAAGGGGAAATTATAGGAAAGGCATTTTGTGATGCTCTTGTGAGTCAGCAAAGGCCTCCTGAAGATAAACAAAAGCCCCATATCTCTCCTGAGGAAGACATCAAGGTTGTCACCATGGAGATGTGATGAAGGAGAGAAAGTTAAGAGACACAGACTCTAGCTGGCTCACAGAATGATGTGGCTGTTTGGTCACCCACTGAGAACTTTGTTTCTTTCCTCTAACCAATGGGCAGTGAATGTGTATGTTAAGTAAATGTGAATATCTTGAAAGAGTATAAAAGCAACATGTTGCTGTAATAAATCTCTCTTGCACCCTTCTGATGGAGTCGTGGTAATTTGTGCTGTGTCGTGCTCTATAAAGACAGGAGACAGCTCTCCCTGAACTACTCCAGCATGGTCAAATCTCATGAGCAGCAATTCTCTCAAAATTGCTGGAACGTGACTCCCTCCTACGGGCACACAGTCCTCCCAAAACTGCTGTGGCATGAGTCATTCTTCCACGAAGTGCAGTCCTCTAGGGACAGGCTGCTCCAGCCTGGAAGCAAGGGCCCTCTTTCTGCCCCAGCTCTCCCACTGAATCACAGCCTTGTCCAGGCATCCACCCACTCCAGCCTGAGCACCTCCAACATGGGCTGAGAGTGGATCTCTACATTGCCTGTGGATTCATGGGTTGCACAGGGACAGCCCGCTTTACCATGGTCATCACCACAGCCTGCAGGGGAATCTTGGCTCTGGCACCCCTCCGTCTCCTTCTCCACCGACTTTGGTGTCACCATGTTATTTTCTCTCACATAAAAAGGAGGTTATCACCTCCTCCTCTTCTCTGACTAGAAGAAAACTGTGTGTACTTTGTTTTCAAATATGTCATCACAGAGGCATTACCAACCTCTCTAATTAGCCCAGCTTTGCCCAGCAACATGTCCATCTTCTGAGCCATCAGGGATTGGCTCTGCCAGACATGGAGGAATCTTCTAGCAGCACCTCACAGAAGCCACCTCTGTGACCTCCCCACTACCAAAAACCAAGCTGAGCAAAACCAACACATCCATGAGTAACACTGGCTTTGGGCAGAGCCTTCCACAGATCATGCTAGCAAAGAAATATATTGAAATGCCATGAAAAAGGCATTAAATACACCATATTCCTACAGCCCTCCAACTGCCACGGGTATCAACAACAGATAATGGCATTTTTAATAATTTTTTCACTGTTTATTTTTTAACAGATTAACCTGTGAACACTTATTTTGTGATGAAAAATTCCCTCTTGTCCATTTGTCAGTGGTGTCTTGTTTTTTTGTTGGGTTGTGGGCCTTTGTTTTTTGTTATTTTTTTCTTTTGCATTCTTTTGTGTTCTTTCCTTTCTTAAAGCACTGCAAGCTGAAACCACACAGAATATGATGAAGACAAGTATTACAGATGAACTGGTGCAAATCAAATTTCCCAATAAGATTCTTAGACTTCACTGGTGCAGGTAGACCAGTCTGTTTGCAGGTTCATGTCTGTGAAATATATCTGGTTCTCAGCATGCTGCAGCTGGGAAGAGAAAAGGCATTTGATCTCCCATAAAAAGCCAGAATCTTTAGACAAAAGAACTCTGCAACAAGCAAAGCAGAATTTTGTGTTTGAGAAGACAAAACACCTGGCAACACCGCAGTCAAAGCTACTGTTGTAGCTGATTATTTGCTACCTATTTAATAAAACATTAAGCATCAGAGACTTCTTGGTGTTTTTCTAATATACTGAATAGTTTGGGTTGGGTTTCTTTTTTTTTTTCCCATTTGAAGGCAGTTTTTGAAAAATTTTATATTTTAGGCTGCTACATTTGACTGACACCTAAAGGGCTCTTCATTTGACACATTCAATTCTTTAGGGTAATGCAGCAAGGAGATCCTTGCTATGAAGAAAAATTAAATTCCTCTAAGAAAACCCACACCAAACAACCTTGTAGCTATGGTATAGCTATCACAAAGCAGTAGATTCATTTTTAAGGTGTTTCAACTTCATGCACAAAAAATATGTTATTTTATTTGAAGAATATTACAAATTTGAACTTTATACTCTTTTCCGCTTTCTTGTTTGTAGGAGATGGCAGCAGCATGGAAATAAGAGGAAGATCAGCAGAAATGAGAGAAAAAGCAATGGCAGTATGTTCTTCCTTTTTAGCCTCCATGCTGCAAAGTCAGGGGCCACAAGTATATAGAGCTTCACTGAAGTGCTGGGAAAGGCTAACTTCACACCAGCAGCCTGAGGTGCTGCTTTTGAATGCTTTTGAAAATGCTTGCATTTTGACCATTGGGCATCTCAATTCAAATCCCTGAGATCATCTGCAATTTCTCTGGGCAACGTGTTCCAGTGCCTCAGCACTCTCTCTTATGACCCACCCTCTTATGACCCACCCTGAAAGGTGAATCAGTGTTTGTAAATAGATATTTAGGGTTTATTTTAGAACAATTTGGTTGCAGTGGAAAGCAGTTATGTAGCCATTTTGGTTATAACCTATTGTAATATAGCAATAAAAAAGTAGAAAAATAACACTTAACAAAATGTAAAACAAGAAAAGAAAGAAAAGAAAGAGAAAGAAAAGAAGACAGAGTAGAAAGGCGTATATAGTCATCCCCCATGGGTCCAACAATGGGACTTGGTTGTTGTAATTTTGGTGTCTGTTGATTGAAGCAATGGTTGCAGTCTTCATCTGTCAGGAGTGATCTCACAAAACACAAAGTTCTATGTGTTAATATACAGGATCACAGGAAATGCTAAGTTGGAAGGGACCCACAAGGATCACTGAACCCAACTCCTGAGCCGACAGAACCATCCCCCATGAATCACGCCATGGACCTGAAACCATTGTACAAATGCTTCTTCACCTCTGTCAGGTCTAGTGCTGTGACCACATCCTTGGGGAGCCTATTTTGAGTCCTGTCACTGGTAACCACAAAGAAGAGATCAGTGTCTGCCCCTCCTCTTCCCCTCACAAGAAAGCTGCAGAGTGTGATGAGGTCTCCTCTCAGTCTCTTCTTCAGGCTGAACAGTACAAGTGACCTCAACTGCTCTTCAAACTCCCTGGAGTCTTGGCCTTGAGATCCTTCATCATCTTCATAGCTCTCATGAGATTCCCATGGACTACTTCTTGAGCTTGTCCAGGTCCTTCTGGATATTTTCCTGTCCCTCAGGTGTGTCAACTATACCTCTCAAATTGGTGCCATCTGCAAACTTGCTGAGGGTGCACCTAAACCCTTCACCTTTGTCATTAGTGAAGATATTAAATAACACTGGTCTAAATATTGACCCCTGAAGGAAATCACTTGTCACTTTTCCCTCCAGCCAGTGACCACTACCCTCTGGAAGTGATCCAATCACTTTCTTATCCAGCTAACTGTCCTCTTGAAATTCGATTTAGAGAGAAGGAAGCTGTGGGAGACTGTGCCAAAATCTCTACAGAAGTCCAGATAAATGTCGTCTGGAACCCTTCCCTTGTTCATTGATGCAGCCACTCCATCATAAAACATCAACCAACATCAAGCAAGACTTGTTCTTGGTGAAGCTGTGCTTCCCTGTCTTCTGTGTGCCTTAGTAGAAGTTCTGGCAAGGATTTATTTCATGATCTTCCCAGGCACAGAGGTGAGATTGACAGGCTGATAGCTCCCAGGGTGCTCCTTTCTACCTTTCTTAAAGATGGATACAATGTTTCTCTTTCCCAGTCGCCTGGAACTTCATCTGAGTGCCGTGACTTTTCAAATAGTGCCTTGGCAACTACATGAATGAGCTCCCTCAGGACTCCCATCTCATCCTCTCCTTCAGGATGCATCTCATCACATTGCAACAGACTTAAGTATATTCAGGGTTCTCAGGCAGTCACAAACCTGATCTTTACTTACAGTCAGAGGGAATATGCTCTTCCAGCCCCTATCCTGCTGTTTACTGACTTGAGAGGTGAGGGAACAGAGAGGGTCATTGAAGACTAAGGTAAAAAATTGTTGAGTACCTCAGGCTTCTCACCAGTTGTTACCAGTTTTCCAGTATTGTGTATTGGGGAAGATACACCTATTGTGACCTTCCTTTTCTACAACTGTAGAAAGCCCTTCCTGTTGTGTTTCTTGCCAGATTCAGTTCCAGTTTCACCTTGGTCTTCCTCGTCCCATCCCTAAACAATCATACATCTCTAGGCTTTTCTCAGGTCACCTGTACTTGCTTCAACTTCCTGTGAATTTGATTTTTTCCCTTTAGTCTAACCAGCAGGTCCCAGCTCAGCCGTGTTATTTTGTCTTCCTTGCCTGATTTCTTACCCCTGGGAATTCACAACTCCTGTACTCTGTGGAAGACAGGAATGCATACAGAAACACACGCTTGTCAGAAATTTCAAAATCCTCTTTCTATCCCACCCCCCTTTCTTCACCTTTATTCTCATTTTAAATGTGGCTGTGCTTGGAGAGCAGATGATAGGTGCACACAAGACGGAGTACAAGATGTCCTCAGACTGCTGAACACACCTCTAGAGACTATCTGGTAGAGAGGAGGTCACATGCTACTTTCCTTGCATTATCACCTTTTATACCTATAATTTGGAATTGAAGTTACTGACTCAGTCTGAAAGCATTTTATTCAACACTGACTCTGAATTGCTTGCCTTACAGAAAGAAAAGGAGTGACTGATAGCCTGTCTGTGAGAAGGACTGAGTTGCATTGATCTCCTGCTCCCTTCCCCTCCCAAGGTCCCTTCTCTACCAATGCCACCTGTCACCATTCTTCTCCTCATCAGAGCCTCAGAGTTCATGAGAAGTTTACCCTTTATTAACCACTATGGTTTCTGCCAGAGACAAGCACAAGGAACCTACTTGCAGCCCTCTAATGCAATCAGGAATGGGAATAGAGCTGCTAAAGGAGGAATGCAAAATGCACATCATGTTGAGAAAGGTAGGGTGAATAATGCATGAAGGTGAAAGGAGGAGCAAAGCTACATGCATCAACACCATCGACTCAGTTTTTCTGCAGAGAATAGAGGCAACAGCAGTGGGGATTTGCCTCTCATGCCAACACAAAAGACACTTTTTAAGTCTAGATTAGCAAGTGTTGATGGTGCATGATATCAGCTTCTAGTAGGGTTCTGCTTACTGAAGTACTAAGTTATATTTTAGAATACTGGTGGGTTTTTTTTTTAGTTAAAGATTTCATTAAAAAATACTTCTGTTTTCAAAATAACATTTTGAAATTTGTACAATGAATGATATTAATATATATAAACTGTCACAAATTTCTCAGAGGCAGACACTGGAGTGAGAAAGTGAGTGAGTGAGTGAGAGAGAGAGAGTGAGTGAGTGAGACATTAAAATGAGCATGTAAAATTCTGACTGAGTCTGAAGTATGTTCTGAAAATCAGTTCTACTACAGGCATCACTTACTGTCAACATACTTCTGCATTACCTTCATCCACAGAGAAAACATTCTCTAAGTTTTCTCCTGGATCTTTCTGATACCTCATGCTTTCTTACATAGGAAAATTTTGGCATTACAATATTCATTGAAATGTGGGAGATAATTGTTAAACTATTGCAAGCTCAATTTTCTATCATAAAGTATCAGATTCAAATACATAAATCAGTATCTTTCCCTGATATTAGAAGATTACAAAGACATTACAATTTTAAAGGTACTTTCAAGCTTTCTGAGAGGCACATTTTTAAAATAAAATTTTAAGTAGTGTGGTAAATATAGTTATAGGCTATAACCTAATATTAAAATAGAAACTATGTGATGTAAGATACTTTTTGTAACTAGCTCAAGGAATGGATAAGATAATCAAGAAATTCTTCACACAGAGATAACAGCAACAAGACACTAAAATCCCAAAGAGAAGAATTATTGCCTCCTTACCAGGAAGAACCAGACTCCTTCCACCTCCTTCCAGACTGTGAAAAGCCAAACAATGATTTACAAGAGGAAGGGGGAAGAAGTTGAAAATAAACAGAAAAATCCCTAGTTCAAAAGGAATGTTTGCTTCATGTATGAGATATATGAATATACAACAGGCTGTTGCTTTTTAATCCTTTGATAGCAGGTATGCTTTTTGGGGGTTTAATGCCCCGGAAGCATCCAGACATCCTTAATTCTTTGCTTTTTTATTGTCCTTTATTGTCCTAACTCTGTCCGTTGAGTTTGCTCATATTGCTCTAATTGTTATTACTATTTTTATAACCATTTTATTACTATTAAACTTTTAAAATTTTAAACAAGTGATTGGCGTTTTTCACAAGATACATTTGGACAAAGATGTCCTCGGATAGCATAAATAATAGACAGTAGAACATGAGACCTAAAGAACTGGATAGTTTCAGGGTTTAAGGGCTTAATATGGCTTACAGGGGCAGCAGACAGCATGGTCCTTGATAACCTCCTATCAGAGCAGAAAAGTGCGCTCACCTCTTATGTCTTCATTTCTCAAAATCACTGGGAAGTCATTCCACAAGGACTTCATAAAGGATGGAAACAAACAACTTGCGATTGAGAGTGGTGTTAGCAAATAGCAAGTTTGTGTGTTTGATACTCATACGGTCCTTTGACTTAAGAATTGGACCTAATGATCCTTGTAGGCTCTTTCCAACACAGAATATTCTATAATATAGGCAGAATTATAGTGGTGAGAGAAATGGAAATAGATGTGTTGCTCTCTGGTGCTACAAGTATCAGGAACCATATAATGACATTTTAGTTCAACTAGCTAAACAAGAAAAATGGAAAATATACAGAGCTCTTAACTGTCTTTCTCCAAAGAACTGTTTCATTTTCTGATGAGATTTCTGATTCAGACATCCTTGACACTCAAATAAATGTGTAAAGAAATTTATGTGCTCTTCCAATTAATCTGCAAGGCCTATTTGATGGAAGTAAAAAAAAAAAAAAAAAAAAAAAGGCTTTTTTTACTTTTCTCAAAGGTAAAACTCAAGTAAGCTCCATTATTTTTAATGGGCAATGTAACTGTCTCAGGGTGTTTCACTGACACTCAAATTCTTCCATTTAGGTATAAGACAAGAAAGTTTCATATTCCTTTTGTAAGTGAAAAAGGTTCTACATTTTAACTCAGAGTGGGGAACTATAACCCAAAGACATATGCTGTACACCATAATGATCACAGAACATCAAAATTTTAAAAAATTCTGTTTCCTGACTTTGTCTCCAACCAATAAGTTAGACAATTATTAATAGTCAGGAATTCTAAAAATATCTAAAAATGATTGCTCATTTCTACACACAGGTTTGAAGTTACGTCACACTTGATGAAAAAATTCTCTTATAGCTCTCTTGAAGCAATTTTTGCATTGTAATTTTTTGGATACAAGTGTTTTGTATTTATACCTGACTTGAATACTGAACAAATCTATGCATTTCAATGATTAAAAACTCCCACCCCTCCCCCACACTAAAGAAACAAATATTCAAGGACTTAATTAAATCTTTTTGTTTCAAAATAAAGAACGTAAATTGCTCTACTTTTTTGGTTTCTATCTGAAAACTCAAAGACTATCTTAATCTGATATTAAGAGCACTAGCTTCCTATTAGGCAAAAAAAAAAAAAAACCTTCAAAAAACAATTTTCCCCACACAGCACTAGAACCCTTGGTTTTAAGGACGGTAGTTTTGCCAAGAGGGCATTTTAAAACACTAATATTGCCCTGTCATAGTTTACTGACCAAGGCAATCCTCTTTTCTTTTCCCCTAATGCTTTGCATCTGACATGCAGTTTACAATACTGTATGTCATCGTATCATCCTAAGTGAGCAACCCAGCACTGTTAGACTTTACACAGTCCATGCATCAAGGACATTTCTATATGACAATTTAACATCAGTCACTGTCTTTCTAAGAAGAATATTTCTTTTGAATGTAACACTTTCCTCTGTTGTATGTCCCTGTGCTGCAAATAAGTTGCTTGGACTTGTCAAGAGAAAATATATCTCACGGTAATTAATAGGATAGAAGCAGGGTGATACATATCGGCAGTGGGAGGACCTGGATCAGTCAAGCTCTCTTGAAGTCATAAAACCTTGTAAAAAGCTATCATAGAAGTTTATTCACATGCTCCATCCCTACAGCACCTTCAGCAAAATCTGTTGTTCATATAATCTGAAACATTATTCCCATTAAAGGCCTGCCATTTTTCAAGGGGGAGACCCGTGATAGTTTAATGTCTCACATGCTACTTAATTCAGTTTTACACTTTCCAAATTCACACTAATTGTGTGACACAAGACCTTGAATCTGTTTTCTCAGTTAATGCAACACTAAACTTGTTAACTTGTTAATAAGTAAACTAATCATTGTTTTCACAGTATCTATATGTGATTTTATATGACCCAATATAATTGATACACTGTTAAGTTTAAGGCCATTGGGATAATGACTACTTCTGAAAAAAATCTGGTTGTTGCCTGTTCAACTGCAGATATATATCTGCACAAGTCTTCTTTGCTACTCTGGCATTTTATACATTCCATTCCACACAGTGACAAATGTCAAAGAGCTCACCACCAATATGGAGTTCTCATTCTGTAGGCACACTATACCCCTGAAATCTTTGCTGAAGTACACAGCAACAAACCAACCAACCAAACAAGCCAATAAAAAGAATCTTATAATGCATTCCAGCAGCTAAAGGATTCTATTCTATTGGGACAGAGTTTAGTTGAGGAACAATGAGACACATGAGCAATAAAATTCATGGAGAGTTACTCTGTAGCATCACCCAAAGTCAGGGTCTTGTCATCCATGTTCACGGGCTTTGTAATACACTGACTGCTCCATCACCTTCAGTTTTGGTCCGTCTAGACCTTTCCTGATCTTTCTACCCCTGGACCACAGCTGAAGCAAAAATTAGAGTTTTCAGGACCTACCACTTCCCAAACCACCCTTCTGCTTTATTGTTGAGGAATATGTCTGCTGCAGGTAGCTCGGTAGCATCTGAGGACCAGGTCCTGCACCGTCAATAAACAAGACATCTGAGACTGCTGTGGGAAATCCAGTCTGACTGCGTCAGAGGGGTATGTGGGGAGATAAGCGAGGACACATCGGGTCACTGGAGCCGACCATGTGAAGGCGGCATTGGGAAGTGGCTGCCAGGGAGTCTCATAAATGGACACACTGGAAAGTTTCTTTAACATTTCTGCTTTCACTAAAGTCAGTTATAAAATTTCGGTTCTTTTGTACATAGAATCAGGCTAAAACAGAGGACTGGTTGAAAAAAAAAAAAATCCCACCTTAAATTTGTTATATTCGAAGTGGCCCCTCACTCGCGCCCAAGCGCTACTGACCACCCAGAGAAAAAAGGGAGGGGGGCCACAAAAGAAATGTGGCGACACGGAGATGGAGCGAAGACGCTTCCGCTTCCGGCGGCCTCACTGACGGCGGCGGGGCCCAGCCGCACTGCGCGGCCGTACTGGGCGGGAGGCAGGGGGAGATGCGGTCGCCGGCGCTGCCGCGGCTCTTGGTGGGGCCGCTGCTGGTGTTGCTGGTGCTGCTGGAGGCCGCCCGCTGCGCGGAGGCTGCGGCCCCTCGTCCCCGGGACGCCTCCACCGCTTCCCCACGCCCAACGGAGGCGGCCGGCGGGGCCCCCCCTGGCCGGGGTGTCGGCTCCGCCCGAGCAGGGCCAGCCCATGACCCAGCGCGCTCTGTCCGTGCTGGTTCTGGCCAGCGCCGCCCTCATCGTCTACTTCGTGATCCGGACCGTGCGGTGAGGGCAGGGAGCGGGCGTGTGGGCGCGTGGGGCGCAGCTACGCGGCCGGGGCTGCGGAGCGTGTCGGCTCCGCGCCTCCTGAGGGGCCGGTGAGTAGCGCCCGACTGCTCTGGGAAGCGCCCGGTACCGCCTCCCCGGTGTGGGCGGGGAGCAACTCGCTCTGCTCCGCTCACGTCACCGAGAGTCGCGCATCATTTTGGGGCTTTTCCCGACTCCATCCTGTGCTCTCCGGGTGGACTTGTCACTGCTGGCATCCGTCAGCCCACCTAAATTTATTTTGTATGTTCTTAGAGTGATTTTTGACCAGCTCGCAAACTTCTGTATCGCTAAACTACTGAAGTTGTTCTCCCCTACTTTGCCAGTAAACATTCTTCTTCTATGCTTTCTTTCACAGTTAAATTAACCTATTTTGTGTTTTTTAAAGAAAGCTTATGAAGCTTGCTACCACTTCACTGTCTTTCCGTTTCTCATGGAAAATAATCTCCACGTAGCTTGATGTGCTTTTGCACAGTGTTTGTCCTTGTATTTTTTTTTTTGTCCTGGTAGTTTTACTTCTCTCTCTCATGCTTTAATAACTTGAATTCCTCAGAGAAATGCCCAAATGTATGATTCTGCATAAAGCGCCTCAGTTATGGAGCAAGTTCTCCATGTACTTTTCATTACATTTAGATATACCCATTGTGTCTATCTACATTATTTAGTTTAGAAAGGCAGTTGAAGGACTGTTTTGTGTATGTCATGTACTAAGATATGCAGTGCAAGTAAACTAGGATATTTTGATTGTTCCATGCATCTTGCAAATCACCCTTGAGAAGCCTTGAGGGCACTTAGCGGTGTTAGTGTGTCTTGTAACTCCAGCCTGTTAGATTTGGAGATGTGAGTAGTACTGTGGAAAGGCCAAATAAATAAATACATAAAAGTCTGTCATTGCAGGAGCTGGAGAGGAAAATTATCTATTGGCATTATTTTCTGGATGAGTGGTAGTTACTTGATATTCTGGTTTTGGCAGTAGGATGCTATTCTGCATTTGCAACTGGAGTGCTGCCTTCTAGGTGATACTGTAAACTGGAAGCTTTACTTTATCCACATTATTCTGTAATTCTCTGGCATCTTGCTTCTGAACTTTGGGATAGGTAAAGTGTATGTTTTTGAGTTCGAACTTGTAGCTGAAATGTTCTTGCAGTGGTTATATAAGAAATATAAGGATTAAGTGCAAATGACCCATTTTTTCTGGTAGGTTTCCTTGGCATGAAGACATATCTTGTTGTAAGACATAAAAACTTTTTGCAAACTTTCTATCAAGCTGCCAGCCCAGTGGATGAAGGGAGGAAAGTGAGTGTAGCATTTCTGGATTATAGTAAGGCTTTTGGTGCTGTTCTTCACAGTATCCTTCTGGACAAGCTCTTCAGCTGTGGGGTGAGTAAATTTGTGGTGCACTGGTAGACGAGACGGCTGAATGACAGGGCTCATAGGGTTGTAGTGAGGAGGAGTGTGTCAGGCTGGTGCCCAGTCACCCATGTAGCTCCTCAGGGCTCAGTTCTAGGGCCAGCTTTGCTCAGTAGTCTCTCTGGAGACAGGAGTTGAATTGGCCATTAGCAACTTTGTGGATGACGCCAAACTGGGAGGTGCAGTAGGCTCTCTCAAGGTGCAAGAGGCCTTGCATAGGGATCTAGATAGATTTGTGCATTGGGCAATCACCAGTGGCAGGACATATAACAAGAACAAATGCTGGGCTCTGCAGCTGGAGCAGGACACTAGTTTTACGTGGGAGAGAAGTAACTGCAGAGCAGCCATGCATAGAGGGATCTCAGGGTGCTGGTTGTCAGCAAGCTCAGTATAAGCCAACACGTGCCCTGGCAGCCAAGAGGGCAACTTTGCCCTTGGGTGTTTCTCACAAAGTACAGCCAAACAGTCGAGAGAGGAGATTGTGCAACTTTATTCAACGTTGTCATGGCCTTCTTGTGAGTAACAGTGTATAGTAAGAAGCACACTAAGACACATGAATACAACCAGACTGGGGAACCAAGCTGATTAAAGAGTTGGAAGGCCTGTCCTATTGAGGAGTGGCTGAGGACTGAGTTGGTCTACTTTGGAGTAGAAAAGGCCTGAGGGGTGACCTCATTGCTCCCTGAGGTTCCATTGGCCCCTGAGGAAGGAGACGTTTATCCCTTCTTGCTGAGATCCAGCTATAGGATGCATGGGAATGATTCATAGTTGCACCAAGAGAGGTATAAGTTGGACGTTAGGAAGCATTTTTTTACTGGTAGGGTGGTCAGTGACTGGAACAAGCTTCTTAGAAAGGGGATCAGTGTTTAAGATGCATTTGGGCAATACCCATGGTATCATGCTTTAAATTTTGGGTTGATCAGGCAGTTGACTTAATAGCAGTTGTAGGTCCCTTCCAACTGAGCAATTGACAGTCAGAGTGGAAGATCTTTTGTTAACACTCAGGACACTGCTTTAGAGTCATGGCTGTGAGCATGCATGCATGTTGCATAAACATCTCCAGTATTCCTGTAGCTGTAGTTTTTAAGCTACTTCTTAGATAGAGAAAGGTTTGAGTCTCAAGTAATTAGTGTATCTTTTTTCAACAGGGTTTGCTTGAATCTAAAATCTGTGCCAGCTTTGTGATAAGTTTTATTTGCATTTTCTACAATTTAGACATTTGCTATGATTGTCTTAGGTCACTCTAAATCACAGTAGCTACTCACTTTCCATTTTAACTCATTAAGGGAAAAAGGTAAAATGTAAAGTGAGATTGACAGAAATACTGACTGTATGAGTAGCATGTACTACCTCTTCTTAATTTCTTTTTTTAAAGAAACTATTTGTTTAAAATAGTTTCTTATCTTCTAGGATATCCACAATGCTTGTCCTAGTTCCAATTGCTTAACTTCTACTTTAGTAAAAACCAAAAGGTACAATATGTAAGAAACAACCCTATTTTTTATCATACTGTCATCTTAAAAGTTTTAGAATTTTATTCTACTTGGTGCTTTGTAGTGTACAACTTCTTTCTATGTTGAGGAATAACGAACAGATGAAATAAATGAAGAACATGGCAGGGACTTTGTCTTGAACTGAAAGGTGAATTTTTTGGTTTTGGTAGTAGTCTTAGCTTTAAATGAAAAAGCTGGGTATTTTGTTCTGGTCTAAAGCACTTCAATGTCTGGGATAACAGTTGCTGCATTTTCATGTCAATTGAGAGTGGAGGAAATGGCTGTGTTGATTATTTCTTACAACATTAGAAATTTGAGAGCTTTGAAGAACAGTATGTACTTTATCTCTTTCCCATTCTTACAAGGTTACATTTACTTCTCAGTTCCAAAAGGAGATATATTTTATACTTTGGAGTATAGTGAAAAGATAAACCAAGATTGAATGCTGTTGTGTGTTCTTTCAAGGTAGGTGTTTAATCAAGTTGTGTAAGTACACTGGAGTTTCAGGACAGGATTTGAAGCTGAGAATCTCAGTATTGTATTTAATATCTCTTACAAGGTAGGTAAAATGGTGCCTAAATGTGGGGACAGAGAAGTCACTATGCACAGTATACAATAATATAATGTATTATACAGAGTATTATAGCAATACTATAATATTGTAATATATTAGTAACTTTTTTTATATTCACTCAGAAATACTCTGTGTTGAAGTTCCTGAATGTTGTAAACATGTTTGGTAGGCACCCAGCTTGGGGTTGCAAATTCTGAATTTTCTAAATGAAAGACCTATTACCACCTTTGTGTTTAGCACTAAGTACCTAGACACAAATTATTTCCCTTTTTTTAAAGTCCTATAGCTTTCATGTAGTTTTTAGCCAGTTACTGAAAATTAATGTCAACATTCTGTAAACAGATGTCTTTGCACAGTGTTTGGTGAGTGGCTACTGGTCGGAATTCCAGACCTTGAGCAAGGCTTGTTCCATTAGTTAAAGAGTAGTTCTGGAAAGTCAAATGGAATGGTTGATTGTGTGGCTGATGCACATGGGACCCAGGCCTATGCAGCAAAACTGTGGAGAGTGAGAAAAGCAGATGCACACAGTCTGCTTGTCTGTGATAAGCACGTGCCTTAATCCTGAAACATGAGTTACTACCTCTTCTTTCCATGCTTTGTGAAGCAGACAAGACATTGACTCTACAAGATCTGTCTTATTCTAAAGTGTAATTTTAGACAATTTTTAAAACTTGGTATCTATAAAAAACTTCACAAATTATAATAAAAATTTCTAGTGTCAGCCATTACTTGTGTTGCAAGTTATAGCTTTGCTATATAGCTATGTTTGGTTTCTACCTGATTTGATCTGCTATTATTTACAGATGTGTAAGACTCATAGAGAATATATAGCAAGGCAATTTTTTTCTCAGTAGAAGTATGTTTGAAGTATGCTTTTGCATATTTTTTTATGTGGCTCTTATATTTAGATGCTAAGTGCCATTTTGTATTCACTACATTAATCCTGTACAAAACTACAGATGACGCTCTTAGTGGCCTTAATAATTTCATGTAAAGTGTTGACACTTAAAATTGTCTGACCTCTGAATTTCATAGAGCTAAGTGTGTACGCTTATCATAGGTTTTAGAAAACTTACAGTAATTATCAATATAGCAGTATTTTACATTATTGGATCAGAAAGTAGCAAAAGATTTACATTACTTGAATGTTCTAAAATACTTTTCAGGCTCAGAAGGCAAAATAGAAAAACCCGAAGATACGGAGTTTTGGATATGACCATAGAAAACATGGAGCTGACGCCATTAGAACAAGATGATGATGATGATGATACAACACTATTTGATGCCAGCCATCCTCGAAGGTTTGTATTTAGAACCTGAATGTACTTCTAGCCATAGAAGTGAAGGAGTGTGGGTGATAAGCAGTTTCTCTGAGAAAGCTCACTACTGTGTTTCATATGCATAGTTGGAGAAGGGATGTCAAGATCACTTGAATTTTAAATGGGCAAGAATTTAGTGGGCAAGAAGATTAACACCATTTGTCTTCAACATGTGAGTTCCAGAGAAATGAAGAGGAAGGTAGGATATTTTTGTTACAAATAGTGTCATTGAAGTTAATGTTAAGTCAACAACTAGCTTTTATCTTTCTCTTTTTTTTTCCTAATTTAAATGCTCCTCAGTTTTTCCTGTGTATTTTCACCTATGAGTTCTGCTTCGAGCAGCTTTGCTTCATTCTGCTTTCTTATGGCTAAAGTAGTCAGCAGTTAGTTGATAATGATCCTGCACCAGATTTTACATTTGTTACTGCTGCACTGAAAGATTGGTATTCTTAAGCTGTTCTCAGAAACTTTTTAGATACAGGAAAATTTTGTTGTATTTTGTTTGAACTTCCAAAACCAAATTTTGTTTGAACTTTCGTTCTGTTTCCTTAGTGTCCTTAAACATGATAAATTAAAATTTAAACTTATGCAATTCATACTTAAATTTTTTCCTTATTGAGTAATGCCATCACATTGCATGTGTGAAGATGCAGCAAAAATAATTGATGGGATTGTCATAGTTCAAAGTAAGGGCTACTTGACTGTTGCCAAGTATCAGAGGAGATCAGACGAGTTCTTCCAGTCACAGCAAGTAATTGATTCACACTGCTTAATGTGAAATCAGATTCAAATCTCAAGCAAGTTTGATAAAAGCAATACATGATGTCTCAAATTAAAAGTATTGGAGTAGTAAGTCAGGTGTTCTGCAGTTTATCAGGAAGAAATTTGCATGAAGTTCTGGCACTTGAAGAGAAATGTTCAGTTTGCTTTAACTTTGTCGCCTTAATGGGAATCTTTCTGATTTAATTTTTTTCATAAGTCGAAGCCTCTCTTGTTTTTTTCTCTCCCACAGATTAAATAGCTAGAGTATCTCTACTTAGCATTCCTCTGCATTTCAGAATTACGTGACATTTACCATTACCCTTTGTTACTAGTCTTGCTCCAGAATACATATACATACAGGAACATATATATATATATATATGTATGTATGTTTGTATATATAAAAATACAGACACACATAGGTAAAATATAATAGGTAATTGTTACATTATATCCAAGAATTCCCTCAATGTCTTCCTTAAATCTTTTAGCTTCTGTTGTAATTCAGCGTACTTGTTGATGTTAAGGTATTTGATGACAAGTTAATGTGATAATCTTTATAAATGCTTATTTAGAGGAGTGTCAAGTATATTTTTTAGCCGGAAGTAAAAGGATAATCTAGGTAGTCATCATTAACAAACAGTATTACACAATTATAACTTTCAGAGAGCCTATTTCTGATTTTTCTGCTTTCCAGTTTCCTAAACACTTCATTTTGAAGGAGAAGAAAAATTTGTTGAAGTATTTCATAGTAGAAGTATCTAAACTGTTGTTTCAGTAGTGCTCTTAAAGTTTGTCCCTAAATTATTGAAGTTCTTGTTTTGATACTGGGAACTCAGGAAAACAAGGACTTCAGTTAGATTTAGTGAAGATGGTGACTTTTCTCTGGTTTTGTATATTGATATCTTCCTGTGTTCTCTTTTATGGGGAGAAGCTCATAAAATTTTAAGAGCTACTTTCTATTTGAAATAGTGGTCATGGGTGGGATGAAAGCAGTGCTGAACAATGTGAATTTACTCCACAAATCTCTGTAGAGCAGCTTGATGAAATGGTGTTCAAACTTTGCAGAGATACATCATCATTGCTGGGAGGATAGTTTGAAAACTAGAGTACTTGAATAATTTTATTTTTGTAATCTTGATTTGGAATGTACTTTATAAAGTAAATTTATTACACCCTTGTTTCAACTTGTTTGCATCTGAACTGAAGCTTGGTAATCAGTCTTCACGTTACTGCTTAAGCACAATGGCCAAAGGGAATACAAAATGCCCAAGTAAGCAAAGACAACTTGATGCTGAGGACATCATGTAAATGATGCTCACATATTCTTGGGAGATGTCATTACACTTTGTTCTGACATTTATAGTAATTCAGAGGTATGGTTGATTGGGTTTTTTTTAAGGTAGCTTAAATATATAGTCAGGTCTGGAGCCTGGGAATGAGGAAGAGAGACTTTTAGTAAATGAAACTTTTTTGAGTTTAGTGCTTTGTTAAGTAAAGAACAGTTGCAGTTTTACTTTACTTAGACTCAACAGTTGAGCTGATTTAGTGCTTAAGTTTCTTTCCCTTGCAACTTATAACGGAAGGCACCAAAAAACAAAGCAGTTACAGGAAATTCTTATCTCCATGTTAATTTATATTTGTTAGTGACACCAAAGTAGTCAAGTTTTGGTACATATATAAAAGTATTGTTTTATATATAAAATATGTCTTTTTTCCTAATTTCTTTGTGACCTGTTAAAAGACCGTAGTGGCACCCAGTCTGCTTTCATTTTCCTTGCTTGAAAATATTAAGCTTTTTTTAAGGTAATACTCTACAAAATAGTATGCCTATATTAGAAATCCCTGTAGGCTTATTTTGGGTTAGCTGTTAACTGTATTAGACCCTTTGCATGACTAGGTAGAGAAACTGGCTTCTCTCCTAAAAATCACCATGGTAATGTTAGTATACTGGTGTCCAGATACATTACTGCTTTCAAGGGTTGCTGTTTTCTTTTGGAGCTGTATGAAAAAAGGTCCCCAGTGCCCTCAGCTGTAACATAGACACAATTTAAGTGTACTCCCACTGTTATCATCATCCATGTTACTAGTCTCTGTGCTGCTGCTGTATGGGACAGTTTACCAAAACAGTAAGTTTTAGCCAGTTTGCTCAATAGCTTACTATTAAATGCCCAAGTGTGAAATTCTAGCCTTTGGTCTCTCAAATACAACTTTACATACGTGCTAACAGAGGAACAGTATACTATTATCATATCTTTGTTTTTCAAAATTATATCACATTACTAGTTTACAATCCTCATTGAATGACTTCACATAGAACCTACTTGCTCAGTGCTGCAAGGCACAAGGAGAGAAATGTACTCAATTTGTTTATAGTATTCCATAACTGAAATGCTGCTAAGACTTGCCAGAGTTTCAGTAGGAACTCAGGAGCCTTGAGGGTTCAAAAATGTATTCATCATGGTAAATCCCTTTTTATTTTTGTAAATGAGTTTTCTCTCTATTTGGAAAGGTTAAATGAATGCAGGTTTATGGTACTTTGCTTCACAGTAATATGGTAACTATGAGTTTTTCCAGTCAAATTTAATAATAAAATGCCATGTGTCTCTGGGTTCTTTCATAATGTGTCATCTTTAAAAATGTAGGCTAAATTCACCTTGAAACAGGGCATTCAGATTAATGCATCTGTTTCTTCTATTGTAGAGAAGTACGTGCCTTTCAATGAAAGAACTTAATCTTAGAACCAGAGGAGACTGCTTCATGGGCGAAATAAGAAGCAAGAGGGTATGCAAGTGGGGGGAAAATAATTTAATTTGTGTATTTTATGGCATCCTTAATATCTTGCAATAAGTAATGTATCAATTTGTTGTATCTTTTTGTATATAGTGTGATAAGATAAAAACCTATTTAAAATGGAGATTACTTGTAAAACAGGGTATATTTTGCTTGTTAGAAGTCTTGTATGCCATTAAGCATGGTATACACTTTTTTCTACAGTAACCTGGAATGTTAATTTTTTCTTCTGTTATTAAATTGTAAGTAAATAAAGCCACTGTGGAACTTCTCAGAATTGTTAGAACATGATTTTAATTGAGGAGATGATTTATTGTTTACCAATAAAAAGCCAAACCACTGCCTTCTGTGTTGAGAATTTAAACAACTGAATTAACATGTTTTGTTCATGTAAACTTCAGTGAAAAAATAAAATGTGTTTACAGTGCTCCTAGCATTTAGTGTGATGCTCCAACACTATACATTTTAAGGATATTGCGATATTAATATAATTATGTAAAACATGGTATTGCAACATCTTCTTGCTTTTGAGACTCCTGATTGCAACTGTTGAGTTAATTTTTTGTGAGATCTGTCTTCAAATTGTGTGAACAGATGTGGCTCAGTGACTTTAGGATCTTGCTGTGTGATGTCAGTATTCAGACCTGTAGTGAAGCAGAGATAAGCCTTTGGGAAAATTCTAAATATTCTGTAACTCTAAAATGAAACACTGACATTAGAAGCAGCTGTTACTGAAATGTGTGGTAGTAATTTCATGAACGTAGTTGACATAGAGCAGTTACGTTTAGTTTTTGGCTAGTGCCATAAAAATTAGAACAGTCTTTAAGACCTGGAAGATTTACTTTTATAAATGTGTTGCAGTTTCCACCATAATCTTGGTAAGGTAGACAAAATGTTCAAATTCTAGTTTAGAATTAATGTGTAGTTTTTTGCTAATTCTTATATCCATATGTTTCAAGGCATAAGCTTTCTACAGCAGTATTGGTGGGGGTGACTATGTATCCTAAAAGTGCCTAAGTTATGGATTACAGAGAAAGAGGAATAATTTTTCCTGATTCTTCACCCTCTTGGTGTTTGAACAAAATTGGAGTACTTTTCTTTGAGGTAATTTCAACAGTGATAGGGTGGGGAGGGAGTCTGCTGTAGATTTTCTTTACTTCTGCCAGCTGATCTGTTATATTGAAACCTTACTGCACTAATAATAGCTCAGATGAGGTCAAATCAGCCTCCCAAGGTAATTTTCACCTACAGCTGCCCATGTGCCACATACAGCTAGGAAATAGATTGTATTTATAATAAATTAAGTTTTTACTTTGCTTCCTGTTGTACCTAACTTTTTCTGCTTATATGTAAAGATAAAACTGAAATGGAAATACAACACTAATTCTTGGGGCTGCTTAGTTGAGGAATCTGGAGACATAGTAAAGAATAACTGGGTTGTAGACTGCAGGTGAGAGAACTGTAAATGATCGAAGGCAAAGTATGCTGTTTCCATATATCGAGGGGACCATCAATGTTAAACTAAACATAATTGAAATATTTCAGAAGTATAGACTGTCTTCCTGACATCCTGGAATTCAAACCTGTAGAATCTTTCTAGGCTCTGAGCCACTCTGAAGAGGTGTTATACTTGTTATGCACAGTATTTGAACTGTTTAAGCAAGTTGAAATCACTGGAAATGCAATCGGTCTTTAAGCTCTTTTATATTATGCTGCAGGTAAACCTTGATCTTTTCCTGCAGAAAAAAATAAAATAGAGCAGATTATTTATGTTTCCAAACAAATTTTCTGATGGAAAAATAAAACCAGCCACAAATTTTCTCAAAAATTTTATATAGGCTTCTTTCACCCATGCCGCCAAAATTATGAGGCTCTATTTACAGGAAAACCATCTGTAAAGCAATCATATGACTGGTATTAAATTTTGGAACAGTTTTGATTTCTGATATGTCCAATACCATGTGGTTGAGGGATCAAGCTTCCTTGGCCTTACTCAGCTTGTATCTAATTTAAGTAGCTGAATTGGTTCTCATTGCATTTGCAGACACTCATTAGAAAATAATAATGGTTTTGTATATCTTGGTCTTAACTGTTGGAAATTGCAGCTGGGAGTTATGTAAGCCCCTGTTGATAGGTGTAACACCAGCAGTACCATTTCCAACTACTTGTGAAAAGCTGTTCTTAGAGCTGCTCTAACATACTTTCAAAAATTTGGGAAAGAATATGCCATCACAGAGGCCAGTAGCTGAATCATATATAAACCGAACTGAAGTTTATTTCAAGCTTATTTATCACTTTAAAAAAATGAAGACAAGTAATTATGAAATGTGTTACTAAGTAGCTGTGTATGGAAAATTTTATCCCCATTTGAACTAAAATATTAATAGGCTAGTAAAGAATGTGAGGTGACCTGCTGATGTAAAACTCCTTGAAGATAGGAGATAGACCAAGTTTAATGAGAAATAAACTGGGAGAGAGGCTAGATTTCTTTTATAACTTGAATTTCTGAAGACAGAAGATGGAATGTGGAGAAGAATCTTGGAAGATTGAAATAAGAATAATGTTTAAAGATACTTTTACAAGTTTTACAGTATTAAGCCTATCACAGCATATCTATTACTGTATGTTAGGGCTTTGTGACTTTTTTCCTTTACTACTGTAACTTGAGGCACAGCTTTTACAGGAATATGTAGTTCCTGATCAAGTCTGAATATATTAGTTCAGTGTATTGATAGGATAATGGTGCAGGCATCCTGTGATACCATGAAGGGGTCCAAGCGCGAGAAATCCATGTGACTGAAGAGGCAGAAAGCATTTTTATTTTTTGTGTTGACCAGTAAGAGCCAGGAACAATCTTTTAATATGTAAGCCAACTGAATAACTTTAGTCTCAAAAGACCCAGTATGAGTGGACTGCTTCATAGTTTCAGAATAGACTTCTGTTTGCTACAGGTGTGTCATGGTACTACTGATGATGATTCCAAGCTGTTAACTGTTAAACCTCTGCAAAATTGATCCAACACTCTGGGGTGGTGTCCTCTGATGAGATTTTTGTGTGATTTTTCTCTGTCCATAATTACTCGTCATTTCCAAGTAGCTTGCACGCTATTTAGCTTCCATCTTGAAACATTCTTATTTTAAGAAATGATAAAACAAGAAGATTCCTTCAAGGTATTATCAGGATGTATGGATAAGTTTAAGATTTTACTACAAGATACAGAGAAGGTTCTTAAATCATGAAATCTTTTGCGTGTAATTTCCTGCTTTCTTCAGCTGGGAAAGTATGAACCTATATTTTTGACATAAGCCTTTTCAATGCTTAAAACAGTATGCTTTGTATAAAATGCAATATATAATGTTTTCCTAAGTGTGGACATATTAATCAAATGCACAGTAAGTAAATTTGCTGTCGCAACTAATCTAGGAGGAGCTATGAACTCCCTCAAGGGTAGAGAGACCTTACAGATCTGATTAGACTATGGAGCAGGATAATCACCAGATGTATGAAATTTAATGAAAAGCAAGTGCTGGATTCTCCAAATGAAATGAGATAATAATACATACAAACTGGGGGACAAGAGGCTGAAGAGCAGCCCTGCAGAAAGATATCTGAGGATTTGAGTTAATGGCAAGTTGAACAGGAGTCAGCAGCGCCCTGGTAGCCAGTAGCCTTTCCTTGAGGGACTTCAATCCCAGGGAGCAGTGACCCATACTCCAGCAGTTTGGGGAGGGCCAACTGTGTCCTGGGATGCATCTAGGCAAGGGCAAGGGAGGGGCTTGTCCCACTCTGCTCTGGTTTGAGCGCCATAATATGAGAAGGACAGGGAACTGCTGCTTTGTTCAGCTTGGGAAAGAGNATGTGTCTCCTGACCAGTGAAAGGGCAGATGGAATGGGAATGAGGTTGCATCCAGTGGAATTCAGGTTGGACATTGGTGTAGTCTGAGTTCAAAAGTTATGCCAGTTCCTTTTGATACCTATTTGTATCAATCTAGGTATACGGGCACTTTGTTTATCAATTTTCTTTCCTAAGCTTCATCCTGTTTAATAGAAACAAACATATTACCTTCAGAAAACTTGGTCCGTAGAGACAGAGGGTGAAAAAGTACACATTCTCACCCAAGCATTTAATTGTTCATGTTTTAAAGAAAAGTTAGTTTCAGTTCACCAGCTGACTGGATCATGCATTGTATAAAGAAGTACTCATTTTTAAGAAACAAATTCTCTATTATTCCACAGCTTTTTCTTAAAAAAAGAAAATAAATCCAGCTAAAAGCCTGTAGGTAAGGTAAATGGCATTTATGAAGAATCTTAAAGAAATTTCTTCAAGAGATTACATTATTGAAAGGTCTAATTGCCACATTTTGAACCTTGGGAGATTTCATAGGGAATATGTTTGCACTGGTATTTCTCCTTTTTCCTGCCTTGGGCATTGTCCAAAAAGAGACGTGTGACTCTCTAGATTTCTATTCAGACCAAACACAATTGGTTTATTCTGTGCTCTGATAGAGCACAATTTTTATTCTGTGCTCTGATAGAGTCCAAAGGCCTCTTATCTTTCTAAACAGAAAATACAGTTTTACAAAAATAAAGTTTTGCAAATTAAACCTGCTGAATCAAAGCAGACATATACATCAGCATTTTTGTGATGTTTCTGAGAGTTTAAATAGTACACTTGCAGTAAGAAGAATGCTCAGATAGGTGGTGAAATCTAATTCAAAGTTTAATTGTCCATTCTATCAGATCTTTAATTTTGCCTTTCCTGATTTGAAATCTAAATCTTGTTTCTAATAATTTTAAGCCTACTGCACTGAAGCTACAGTGAATGGTAAAAAGAGCTTTGTTCTATTGCAGATCTGCCACTTCTTTCAAGATCATTATATTGATCCATCTTGTCTGAGCAAGACACCCTCAGTTTCTTTCCTCTTCTATTGGTTTTGCATTGGTTTTTGGTAGGAGGGGGTGCTAGAGGGGTGGCTCCTGTGAGAAACTGCTAGAAGCTTCCATCATGTTCAGCAGAGCCAATCCCAGGTGTTTACAAAGATAAACATGCTGGCCGAGCCTGGGCCAGTTAGAAATGGTGGTAATGCCTCTGTGATAAGACATTTAAGAAGAAAGATAAACAAAAAAATTGTTGAACAGTTTTAATTCCAGCCAGAGAAGAGCAGGGTGAGAACATGTGAGAAGAGCAACTATGCAGACCATAAGGTCAGTGGAGAAGGAGATGGAGGAGGCGCAGCAGGTGCTGGAGCTGAGATTCATCTGCAGGTTGTGGTGAAGACCATGGTGAAGTAGCTGTGCCCCTGCAGCCCATGGAGGTCCATGGGCATGCAGAGATCCACCTGCAGCCCATGGAAGAGCCCTCACCAAAGCAGGTGGATGTCTGGGAGGAAGCTGTGATCCTGTGGGAGATCTGTGGAGAGAGGGGCCCTGCTCCTGTGCTGGAGTAGCCTTTCCTTGAGGGACTTCAACCCCAGGGAGGAGTGACCCATACTGCAGCAGTTTGGGGAGGACAGCTGCCTGTGGGATGGACTTAGATTGCAGCAGTTTGCAGGGAGCTGTTGCTTGTGAGATGGAGCCATGTCAGAAAAGTTCATGGAGAACTGGGAGAGTCCCCATGATGTATCAGTGGAATGGCTCCTCTTCCCAAGCAGCAGGAGAAGCCACAGGAGATGAACTGAACATAACCCCCATTCCATGTCTCCTTGCACAGCTGGGGTAGGAGATAGAGCTAAGAAGGATGCAGGGGTGGGGTGAAGGTGGTTTTAAGGGCTTGTTTTACTTCTCATTATCTTGCTCTGATTTTTTTTTTAATAATAATAAATTCACTTCAATAATAAATATCCCCAAGCTGAGCCTGTTTTGCCCATGATGGTATTTAATGAGGGGTCTCTCCTGGTCCTTGTCTCAACCCCTGAAATCTTTGTTATATTTTCTCTTCTGTGTCCAGCTGCAGAGGGAAGTTAATGAGCGGCTTTTGTTGGTGCCTGCCATCTGGCCCAGGTTGATCCACAATAACCTCCCAAGATAGATATAATTGGCAAGCCTGCTTAGTATGCCTGCAAATCCTGCATCTAAGTAATCTATGAAGACATTGAAGAGTACTGGGTCTGGAATGGAGCCCTGTGGAACCCCACTGGTGTCAGATCACCAGTCTCATGTCACCCTATTCATTGTCACCCACTGTACCCAACCCATGAGCCAGTTGCTGTGCTTGTGATGATGTGTTTATCCAGCTGAGTGCTGGACATTTTGTCCAGGACACTGTGAAAAACAGCATTGATCACTACTGATATCCAAAACAATGGTTACATTAACTGTCTTCCCTTGATCAATGAGGTGGAGAATCTTGCAATGAATGGGTATCAGAAGGACTCTCTCCTCATGAAGCCATGCTGGCTGTGAATGATGACTGTGATGTCCTTCAGGTATATTTCAATAACTCACAGAATAATCTTCTACAGATTTTTTGCCAGGCATTGAGGTGAGACTGACAGGTGGGTGGTTACAAGGGTCATTCCTCTTGCCCTTCTTGAAAATTGGGATGTTAGCCAGCTTTCAGTCATTTGGGACCTTCCATGATTCTGTTTCTGTGAGTATATGCTGATGGAATCACATACAAAGGTTGTGCAGATGTCATACTTTTGGTCTTGAGTTGCATAAATAATTTCCCTTCTTCTTCTACCCATATAAAAGATAAGTTACTAAATTTTCAATTTTAGGTCTCTAAATAGCTTCAGTTGACTTAGAGCCTTAGATTTTGTAGCAGCTTCAGAACCATTTGATACTAGAAAGTAAATGCAGGAAATAGGGTTCTACATTTAATATGGGTATTAATAATGGGTACATTATTATGGGTAATTATGTACCCATAATTAATATGAGTACACATCTGCTTTATATCTGGAAGTAGGATAGACGTTCTAGACCTTGTTCTGTCCAAGCTGGACATGACAGCATTCATTTTCCCAGAGGCAATACAAGACCAGGGCTTATTTGCCTGAGCAGCTGTGGTGCTTCTGGTCCAGTTTTTTATGTTTTCCACTAACATACCATGAAATACCTGAATGCCAATAGCGATATTGATTTAACCGAAGTATTTGTAGTCTTTTGGATATAAGTAGTAGATAGTCATTAAGATTTTAATTTATAATATTGGCAACTGTAGCTGTCCCCAAGAAAAACCCTTAAATTCACTTGTGTTGGTGTAAGTTTCAAGAAAAAGAAAGCTAAAGGAGGATATATTAAAAACTTGTTAATCATAAAATATGGTATTTATTTTTTTATTTGAATGCAAACTCTGTTGCCCTTGGTGCTGACACACGTCCTCAGTACCTATGAAACGGAAATATTTTCCTCATTTTTAATACTGTAAATGCTGTTCTGCCCATTTGCATTACTAGATACCATACATCAGAAACAAAATATTTGTAATGTTTCAAATTTTAAATGAAAATTTAAAAAATCATGTTAGATTCAGTTTCATTTTCTTTCTAAATTCATAAAAGGGCAAAATTATGATTTAAACCGCAAGTTTTGGAGTTTTATCTGTGTGTTGTTGCTGTGGTAACTGTTCTATCACCTCAACTATGGTCTTGAGTACAAATTATAGTGAAGTAAATGTACCCAGCACCCCTTATGCCAAGGTGTGAGACAGCAAAATCTTGTTGAAACATTTAGGATTGTCTTTTGTTTCTTTTCTTGCAGCAAACACAAGTCCAGTTTTGGTAGCATATGTACCATTCTCCAGTGAGCAAAACCAAGGGAAGGCTAGTGTGAATATGTTTTACTCAGCAAAGTTAAATCTACAGTTTCTTAAAATCTTTCTCTGGTTAAATGGCAAGAAGATAATGATTTCATATTTTCAGAATTAATTTGAATATTTTGTTCAGAAACTACTTAAAGTCTAAAACTGACAATGGACTACAAGCTTTTTATGTAGAATCATTATAAACTTGGCTAATGCTTCATAGTGAAGTCGCAGCTCTTAACAGTGGAAAGAAGAGAGCATATGCTTTGTCCAAGGTTAGCCGTTGACCAACAACCATTTTGGGTTGTTAAATGGACCTGACCTATTTTGACTGTTGTTGCATGCGTCAATAATGTCCTTTGCACTTTTCAAAACTGATGACACTTAATCCTAGAAATATTCGTGGCAGACTTCTCAGGGACTCTATGCCCATACACTGAAAGACAACATCCCCTTAAAAATTCTGCAGCAAGGCTTCCAAGTGTGTATCTTTTCTTCCTAGCTAGTAATCAGGAATCTAGTTCCTATGTTGCTATTTAATCTCAGTAAGAGGTCATATGGATGAAATAGATGTATTATAAAACTTAACTAGCATGGCAAAGTAATATTTTCTAGTTACTTCCACCATCATGAAGTTTACAGAATAAACTGACTCCAGCAAGACATTCACTGGAGTGTTGGTTGTGGGAAGATGAGACTTTCCCTTGCCTGTAGCAGAAATACAGGAGGAGGGTCAACATTCAGCCTGTATTGCCTGAATCTCAGAAATTCTGTTACCAACAATGGCAAAAACAGAAGTGTTCACAGGCTTTTCCCCTGAGGATATTTCTGAATAATGTCAGTGATATATCAGACACAGTTGTGTGGCAGCAGGTATCCTATCATCATTGACAGAGCATCCATCTGCTAACATTTTTTTATCAGCCAAAACCAAGTGCCCACTTTGTTGGGGTTACTGCCAAACAGTGAAATGTTCCTTCTGAAATATGTTACCTGACGCTCTACTACTAGCTCTGGCTAAGATGGCTGCTAGCCCAAGACTCTGTTTTTTCTTTATTTTGACTATCTGCTGTCAGACAGCTTGGACTTCTCTTCAGCAGCAGCTCCTAAGCTGAACTGTAATCAGCCAGGCTTCCTCTTCCTTATCAGCCAAGCACTCAAGAAACATATTTGATTTAGGATTTTGTGGATTTTTCCCCAGGGCCAGTGTAACCCCAAAATGGGCCCCTCTAGTCATTCTGTGAAGCTGCTGTGAAGAAAGATTTGATTAAAGCAGGCAACCTCTCTGAGCAACTCCTACTAAAATGAGAGGACAGTAGCCTTCAGTTATAAACAACTGTCAGTAGAACATGGATGAAGTGCTGCTAATATATTTTGTCCCCTTTTATTGTAAATTTAAGTACACTTTTGGCACTTTTAGCAAGGAAGTAGTTGCATGTTACAACATACAGGTTTTCTGTCTTAGAAAGGCATTTGTTTTCTTTCAGTCTGTGACTTGTAAATGCTGCATTTTATGTTGTTCTGCTGTCAGCTTCTCAAGGATGAGAGGCTGTGTCCAGATCACTTAAAGGAATGTGAAATGAAATGGTCTGCAGTGGAATATGAAAAGGCCTTTGAGGACTCATTAAAGGAATGGAAAGGTGAACCTTCTTGCATAGGTATCATACACAGGTGCTGTTAACGACTATATGAACCAAATGATTGCATTTTGCTGGACTATAAACATTTCCATGTCTTGCCATCTTCCTTCTTTCCTCCTTCCTCTCTGCCTTCCTTCCTCTTTCAACAAGGAAACCCTCTTCTGTTGTGTAGTAAGTGCTAGCAAGGAAACATATCCTTCCTATGAAATGCTCTCCCAAGCACAATCACTATCCAGAATCAAAGTCAACCTACCAGACACCAGGCTCTGGGTTTCCCATCCCTCATGTGTGCATGGGAATGCCTGGGGGCTCAGTTCATAGTCACCTGGCAGAAATTAAGCACCCACTATTTCCAATAGGGTGGATGATTAAAATTGGAGCCATGTTAGTCACTGGAACAGTAGTAGTAAGGTAATGCTGTTGACAATGTTGTAGTTGGTGTCTCATGTTTGGAACAGGTGCCAACTTATCTCAGGAGACAACTGCTAGAGTTCTGAAATGATACACATCAGTATTTACAGCCAGTATCTTCATGTGAGTGTGAATGAAACAGTTCTGTTGAGACACTGCTATGACCTCACTGTTCTTTTGATTGAGACTGCAGGCTCCCTGTGTTCGTCACTGGATTTCTTGTCTCTGGGCCTGCATGATACGTGTCCTGAATTCTGTGGCACTTACACTAAATATTTCAGGTGGTGCCAAAGATCTTTGTTGTAACTACAAGATCTTTGTTGTACTACATTACACACAGATCTTTGTTGTACTACATTAACTGCCATGTTGTACTGATATGAAGGTCATCCCTTCAAAGTTAGTGTTGCCTGCTTCAGGACTGGAAGAAAAGCCTAGAAAATGGAGCCTGCTGAATTGAATAGAGCACCGGCTCCAAAAACTAGGTCAGGAATGCAACTTCTTGCACCCAGAAATTTATGGGTACAGAAGTTGAAGGGATCAGCCTATATACCTGTATATAACTGTAATTTTTTAACAATGGTAGATGTAGGCTTAAAAACTGCCAGGTCAATACTGCTCAGATAGCAGCTTAGTATTTTTTTTTTTTTTCTGACCAAGTTGCTACAGATTGAGTGGCTACCTCTCCCATGCTTTACTAGATGTCTCTTGAAATTCTGCTTGGTAAAAGCTGTACCTTATCTACCTCCACCTTGTCAGTCATGGCATCATACTGCCTCAGTGAGATGCGTGTGGTCATTGAAGGTAAATGGGAGGTAGACCTTAAAAACTAAGGTAGATGAGAGAGGAGCTGATGAGTAGGTGAGTTGGTAGTAAAAAGAGGCCCAGAAAAGACTTGCCCAACTTAAATCAAATCTTGTAACTTTTGCCTTAAATCATGCCTTCTTCATGTCTGTTTAAATCTTGATTTAGTGGTCCCTCTGTGGCTTATTAGTGTAGGTGTAAGTGAAGATATATTGGTGTTTTTCCATGTGGGAACGTTTTGTGCATACAGTTGACATGTGTAGCCTAAATAAACCCTTGAAAATAATGTCTGGCTGACCTATACATAGTTACTCAGGCACGTGCAGGTCATTGGCTCATGTTTATGGCAGATTACTTTTTATAAGGTGAATGCATCTGTGTTAGCTCATTTTACATAGTTATTAGCACAGGCAGGTGGCAGATAATAACTTATTTTTATTTAAAAAACTAGATTTGTTGTGAAGGACCAGTCTAGACATGATGGTTATACCTCATTACAATGTATTTAATTCTCTTTTAAGGAGATAGATTCTTCTACATTGACAACACAGTGCACTAAGAGGAGATAGGGTTTACTTACAAGCTGTGTAAATATTTACCTCCAGAATAGCTGCACTACTCACAGCCTTGCCTTGCTATCTTCTTACTAAGCAATAATATTGATGCTTACATAAAATGAACAAAGTTACCAAAACACTTATTCATGTGCCTAATTTCCATGGAAGTCAGCTGGATTTAACTTGATGTCTAATGTCTTTGCTTAGCTTGAAGCATTTTAAGTTGTAGTAATGGAATTCCAGTTTGTCTGGAAGAATCGGGTAACTAAACCAGGTCGCTGCAAAGCCATTCCCTGTTGAAAGTGTGCAGGCAGACACCAAACCCTGTTCACGTCAAGGAATTACGTACTTAGTAGTATTAAGTGAGCCTTATGACAGATCATAGAGTTCTGGCTTAATCTGAAGTAGGTGTACCTAAATAAAAATTTGCAACATATGAAGAACTTGCTAACCACTTTGATTACACATGTTGCTCCTCAGACATTCAAAAGGCCAGGTGCTTCAGTGTACAAAAAAGAGGAACACTTACTCAATTTAAAATTTACAGTTACATATTTAATGGTAGTATGCAGTATCAAAAAATTTAGTTACATGTGTTAAACATTATTCTTTACTTTATACTGAAGTAAAAATTTAATCAGTTTTTACAAGATAATAATTTTTTTAATATTGTCAAAAATAAATGAATTTGCTTGAAGGTTCTTGTTTGCTATGAATCTCTGTATAAGACAGATGGAAATACTTACATGAATTCCTTAATATCTGTTTCAAGTCATCCTCACTGTTACCATAAGGTGGTGTTTTTAGTCTTCATGATCAGAAGTTTAGGGGGTTTCTACTGGCTTTCATTTACTAAGAGTATCAATGTTCTGGCTTTACACACTTGCTATTTTAAATCTTAAATTTTAAATATAAACTTTTTACAATAACATATTTGATCATTTAGTGGAGAATTGATTTCTGATACTTATAAAGGCAGTATTTCAAACAGAAGTGCTCTGACCCTTGTTGAGTTCTTTCATGGCTTGTGTATGTCCTGATTGCCTATCAAGCAGTTAGAATAGGTGAATTTACAACAAAAGATCAAGTGCTTAAATCTTTGGGGAAAATACAGATTTTCTCAGCAACCTTATTTTAATTCTCTACACACATAATGATATTATTAGTGACTGTGTCTCCTTTTTCTTTCCACAGGATTTTTTTTGTTTACTGGAGGATGGAGAAAATTAATAAATAAGCTTTCATTGTACTGTTTTCCTCACACATTTGCATGATTTAGGTCATATTCCAGTTTTCAAGTGTTTTTCTACATAAAGAGTGACTACTTTTTCCTAAGTTTTATTTCAAGACACCCACACCAATTATGTCTTAGGCCTTCAAATGAATAAAAATCAAATCAATTTTCACAGAAACACCAGAAGTTCTTATTCCCACTCTACAGTTAAGGCACCAAGACCACAAGAAATTAAATTTTTACTAGTTTTTGTAAGTTTTCTTCAGTTAAAACAGCTAGAGATAATTTTGTGTTGAAGCATTTCATATGTTCTGTGTATATGCTGTTTTTTTTATTTTTGTGTTGTATGAGTTTTTATAGACCCAAAATCCTAATTTGACTTATCAGCAAATGAGAACTACATTATGAATGGCAAAGTGGACCAATTTTGAGTTAAAAGATTTCTTTGACATCTCTTGGAGACTCAGTGGCAGAGCTTGGAGTGGAATCAGCTTCTCTAGAGCATTGTTCAATTTTGTTTCCCTTTCTTTTTCCTTTTAGGCTTGAAATAAAGCACATAGATGTGTAATTTCCATGCCTCCCTACTTCATTCCTCAATTGTACCAAGTCTTATATTCTAAATGAAGAGGCAAATATGCTTTCTAATTATGTAATTAAATATGCTTTCTAATTATGTAATTAAGGGCTGTACTGCAGTGATATGCACAAGGGGGCAACCTTTTTCTGTTATGATTAAAGAGAAGTTATTTGTGTTTGGAGAACTGAGCTAGTATTCAGGAGGCAAAAAAAAAAAAAATCAAAACAAAAACCCCAACCAACCAACCAACCAACCAACCAACTAAAAACTTGGCAACTGTTAAGTTTGCAATTGTTTTGGAAGAGAATACTTTATTAAATACTCCTCTGAAGGAGGAGGGATTTCTTTTGAAGTTTTCGAGGATAAAACAGTCTTTGGAGTGTTTTCCACAGGCTTCAATTTATTTCATTGTCCAAGAGCAAGTAATTCTAAATTGTTTTTCTTTGAATAACCTCTTGCAAATCTGGACCAAAAGGCTGAAGGAACCACTTAGCTGCAATTGTAAATTTTAAATTCTCTCTGAGGATATGCTTTATTCTGTTTTCTGCGCATACATGTCAGCAATCTGTCTTGCTACAGTGTAGCTATGTGCTCTATTTGGAGATATCAGTTTTGTTTCCTTCCCAGCTATTGGTATTTGGTTTACTTACAAATAAATATGTCAGACCAAGAGCTTTGAAATTAAGTAAGTGAAGCAGACAAGGTTTAATAGACAAGAAGCAGCAGTGTCTTCAGTTTACCACGATAATACGTACAGTACACTATAATCTGCCACAAATTTTGCATCAGGCAGGGCAAATAATAAATTATTTGCTGACCTGGTCTGATCTTTCACTCAAGAAAAGAGAGCAGAGGCTTTCTTTTTCTTTCCCTGTCCATTTTCCTTTTCCTTTTTTTCCATTTCCTTTTTTTTCTTTTTTTTTTCTTTTTTTTTTTTTTTCTCCCCTCCTAATGGAGGAGAAATAAAAGAATTGTGTAAGGGTCATTGTTTAAGGGTCAGTTTTAAGTAAGGTGACTTGTCTGAATTAGTGAAAGGTATGTCCCATCTTATTATGTAACACAAATTAGGTGGTTGGGTTCCGGCTTTCTCTACTAAAGCAGATTTTGTTGAATATCTAACCAGTGTACTTCTGCATAGATGAATAAGTAAATATGAGAATAAGAAAGTTTTTATTCTGAATGACAAATTTACCATCAATGCCTAAAAAGCTAATTAACAAGGTGGATTCCAGAGGTAACAACTGAGGCTACAAACTGTGCAACCCTTGGACTGCGTTGAAAAACATGGACCAGGTAGGGGCCAAGAGGAAATAGCTTCAGCATATCAGTCCTAGGTATAAGTACCAATGTGTGGAGAAATGTTGAGAAGAAATCAATGATTCAGATTCTCATTTACATGTCTGAGTGTAATACTTGGTCAAACTGCATTGAATGTGGACACAGACATGTCTGAGTCAGAGTGGCTGCAAGTGAAAAGTGCTTTCAGCAAACCCAGATGTAGTATTTGACTTCCATCAGTCAGAGGTCCTGAAAACATTTTGGATACTTCAGCTGCAGAAGATGCAACCAAACTCAATTTCAACTCTGCTTGTCTTTGAGGCCACAGCAACAGCAGGAAGTAATGGATAGCCAGGGATTAACATAATTGTGATTTAATTCTTCCAAAAGGAAGTTGAATCCCAACAAAGGGGATGTGTATACAGAGGTCCACTTGGTAGACAAACCAAATTTAGTTACAATGCATGTTTACTAATATTTGGTCTGACTCCAATGTTTAACAATTTATGTTTGTTATTTGGTATCCAAGATTTCTGTGGCTGAGTGTTTTTCTTTTTTTCCTTTAACTAAACATGATTTAATTTTCTAGGAGTACAAACACTTCCCTCCCCCTTTCCACACCCACCTCCCCACCCCCCCAGTTTCCAGTTTTTCTGACATGTAACTGTGTAGAATTTTTAGAGACCATCCTTAATAATTTCCTTGGCCACAGGACGGCAGCACGAAGCTCAAGCCTAAGGCTCTTTATTCCTAGGAGTTCATCAATGCATGGAGGGAGGAATCAGGAGCACCAAACCCTCTGAAGAGCACCACATCCAAATGAAGGGCTCTCAGTAGCTCCTTCTTTGTGTTTGCAGACTTGGTTTTGAAGCCAAGTGTAAATTCTGATTTCAGGTTTGTTAATAAGTTGGGTTTATGACAGGTACATCTTGACATCAGCATCCAAAAATGATTGACATGTTTCCTTTTGCTGAAAGCAGCCAGAAATAAGTATTCAAGTGAAAGAAAGGACCTTTTTTGAGCTGCTTGATGCAGCAACTATTAGACTAAGAGAATGTGTTTTCCAAATTCACACCAGATTATCTAACAGAGAATAAGTGGGTACTAGGAACAAATCATCACATATTTTAGATAGGAAGGATGAGAACAATAATTCTCATTATATTTAGATAAAATACAATTTAGTTGCAAAATTATCTTATTTTTATCGCTTGAAAACAGCTGAAGTTACCTTTCTCTAGGAGATAATATCACTTTTATTGACTGATGTATTAAAATAAAGTCAGAATCACAGAATGGCCTGGGTTGAAAGAACCATAAAGATCACCTAGGACCAGCCCCTTGCCAAAGGCAGGGATATCTTCCACTGGACCAGGTTGCTCCAGTCCCCACCCAGTCTGGACTTGAACACTTTCAGGGAGAGTTCTTTCCAGTTAATAGTCTCATGACAATTTATAGGCATAGTAGAAGAATTAGTATTGGCTAGAACAGTATGGTTGTATTTAAAACAAATGGGGTTTTTGTGTATATCTAAGTTTTGCCTGAAGGGGAAAAAATCACCCTAATTTGATGGAAAATAAATATTTAATCACTGGAGACGCTTGTCAAAATATTTCAATACAGGAATGAGTGTGGAGAATTCAAGCATCAGAAATCAGTTTTCATAACACAGACTAAAAGTAGTAGTTTGCAAATGTTGCTAGACAAAAATATTACCTGTTGAAGGTAAGATAAGACATAGAAAAATATTTGTAGTAGGATCCATTTTTATGTGTTTTCTTCCAAGCAAGAATATCCAACTTTTTTTTTTGATTCCTGATATGAAGAAAACTTTCCAGAAAAATATATTTGTCTTTCCATTTTAGCTGTCAAATACATCTGAAATATTTAATTTGAAATGTTGAGTCAAATATTCAAGTGTTCTTTAAAGCGAATTTTGGAAAATAATTTTAGAGTGTATTGGCATTTGCATAATGTCTACCTTTTTCAGTTTTGTTCTTATTCAAAAAAGCAATTCTTGTAATACTGGAAATTTCTGAAGAGTAAAAATGTCCTTGTAATAACATGGTTAACATTTTTATTTCCCCTCAACTCCAGCATTCTGTTTCTTTTTCATGGAGTATGGGCCTAGAAGAAATTTTCATGACATTCAATTACTGAAGGCAAGTCTAATATTTTGATTGCACAAGCTTGATCCTGTAGTTCCAATAAACGCAAACATTTTTTGACTCAGCAAGGCTGGAACTAGACTTTAAGAAAATGTTCATTTCTGTTTATGCTCTTAAATAGCGGATGGGTCTTAAGAGACAAATGTGGTAGTGATTTAACAAGCAGGTCTGATTGCAACAAAATAACATTATATTAAAACCACTAATAGTTGGTTTTGTTTCAAAAACCTAGCTGTAGACTATTCATAGCCTAGACAGAGTTTTAGAGACTCCCAAATGAAAAGTGAATCATTAAACATGAAATACTAAAATAGAGCTGAATAAGCAACCAAAATACGTACTTGGCAGCAGAGATGTCAGGAATTTTATTGATTTTTTTTCATTTCTCTTTTTCTCTGCTGCATCTGTCTGTGATGGGAGATGAGATGACAAAATCATTACATAAATACAGTCTGGAAAGGGTAACTCACAGCCAAAGTGTCAACTTCCTCCTTTCTCTCCACGTGTTAGTCATACAACCACTTCAGCAGTGATCATTGGGCTAGTAATTGGAAAATGGAGGAGGATACACATGCTGAAAATTCCCCAGGAATGGGAAATATAGGGGCTGGGTTTTCTTCCTCTGTGTGTATATGTGTTCACATCCAGAAAGGGCATACTCTTCTTGTAGTCATGGTTTCATCCCCTCTCCTGGATCCCTATAATTAATATTGCAGGCACCAGATCACTTATAATATATCACTTGCACTTCCATATTTAGTGGCATTTCCTAGCAATTTAGCAGGTTCTGCTTAATTAATATTTTTTCATCCATTCCCTTTCTCTCCCTCCCTTCTTCCCTCAAAGGGTACAGCCCTTTTCTTTATTAGCACAACCCTTCACGCTTCTTAGACAAAGACAATTACATTATTCTTGAAAATATTTGGCACTCTGACTGTGCCTGTGTATTGCATACTCAAGGACATGAATAAAGATTCTGCTGCCATGTTATGTCTGGCCCATGCATAAACCAGTAATTATATGAAAAACTTATTGTGGAATTGTTAAGAAAGTCTATGCTATGGTTGGTTCAAAGAGATAAGCAAAATAATATGCAACTTAGGGGCTGGGAAAAAAAATGCAGGAAATTCTTTCCTTCTGTGCTACAAACAGACAATTATATTTATCACTTCCAGCCTTCCAAAAGTCCTTGTATGTTTTGATATCTCCTAATACATCTTTGTCATGCACAGACTGTCATCCTGAGGCTTCCCAGTACTCTTGCTCTTTGAGTGCCCCTGAAAGCGATTAGTGCTACCAAAGATTGTTTGGTATGTGAAAAATCAACCTAAGTGACAATGCTGAGAAAGACTGGTCATACACTGTACGACCCTGTGAACTACTAATTAAACACTCTAAAGGTGTCAAATTAATTTTGCTAGTTCCTGGAGCTGATTCTTCAGACTGGCAGTGTCCTTATTTGTGTCTTCCTTTATTTCTCCTTCATTTCAGGAGTGCATCTTCAGCAAGTTCACAGATGGCTCCAAGCTGAGAGGTGGTGTTGATCTTCTGGAAGGCAGGAGGGTTCTGCAGAGCGATCTGGATAGGCTGGATTGATGGCCTGAGGCCAGCTGGATGAGGTTTAACAAGGCCAAGTGCTGTGTCCTGCCCTTGGATCACAACAACCCCACAGTGCTACAAACTGTGACAGTGGCTGGAAAGCTGCCTGGGGAAAAAGGCCTTGGAGGGCTGGTGAACAGTATCTGAACATGAGCCAGCTGTGCCCAGGTGGCCAAGAAGGCTAATGGCATCCTGGCCTGGATCAGCAATACTGTGGCCAGCAGGGCCAGGGCAGTGGCTGCTCCTCTGTACTCAGGACTGGTGAGGCCACACCTGGGGCGCTGGATTCAGTTCTGGGACCCTCAGTTCAGAGCACTGAGGTGCTGGATCGAGTCCAGAGAAAGGCAATGGAACTGGACAAGGGTCTGGAGCATCTGAAGCACAAGGAAGGGTCTGATGAGGAGCAACTGAGGGAATTTGCGTTGTTTATCCTAAAGAAAAGGATGGTCAGGAGGACCTTATCACTCTCGACAACGATCAGAAAGGAGGTTGTAGCCAGATGGGGATGAGCCTCTTCTCCCAGGCAACAGGTGACATGTAAGAGGAAATGCCCTCAAGCTGTGTCAGGGGCATTTAGATTGCATAATAGGAAAAAAATTTTTACAGAATGGGTTGTCAAACATTGAAACAAGCAGGGAAGTAGTGAAGTGACCATTCCTGGAAATGTTCAAAATATGTGTGGATATGGCAATTGAAGATATGGTTAAATAGTGAACATGGTGGTGATGCTGGCTTGACAGCTGGACTTAGGGTTCTTAAAGGTCTTTTCCAACCCTAATGAATCTGTGATTCCATGGTGTAGAGTACTTACTCAACAACAAATGAAAACTCACACTGGATCTTGTTTGAGTTAGGCAGCAGGTATGAAGATGCCAGGACATTATCTATTTAGAAACATATCAGAAGAAATGTCAGACATAAGGTGACTACTATCTGCCCCTGTCAGAACCCAGGACATCCCTCTGGAATGGGGGCTCAGAGACCTTGGCACGAAGCCAAAGACATCTGCGGCTTTGATTTTAACCCATGGAAAAAATTACCAACTTATATGAGGATTCACAAGCCAAGAAAGCTTAAGTAGAATAATAGTTTCTTACAAGATAGAAAAATAGTATTTTAAGATTTTTAGAATGGGGGTTCAGAAGCCAAGATGGAGGGATTTGGACATGCCTTGTCCTTCTTCTTGGCCTCCATCTTCTGTGTGATGTTGGCACTTTTGGATTGGTTTAGAGTAGAAACACACTGTCTAACATAGGTGATAGGTATTGGAAAATTATTGTAAATAATGTACATGTAGTTTTAGTATAAAAAGATAACACCGCCTCTGGGGTAGTCAGTGTGCCTCGGACCGACTTACTGGACAGACCTCAGCAGGTCAAGGAAATAATGTTTTAGATAACAAAGAATAAACAACCTTGAAAACCACAGCCGAAGAATCCTGACTCCTTCTTCAATTTTGGGTCTGGGAAAAAGAGAGTTTTTAATATCTCAGGGTGATCTCGACCACAGAAACCCCAAGGTGCCTCTATTGCAAAATCTTGAAAGCTGTAGATGTGAATGTAGAGTTAACTTTACAATGTCCTGGAATGTGCTCTAACAAATGTTTCTTCCCTCTTGAATACTCATGATGAAAAAAGAAAGAGAAAAAAAAAAAAAAAAGAAAATTAAAGCCAGGCAAAAAACCCCTCAAAAGCAGCAAGTTTGTATACTGATGTAGTGATGAATGGAACAAACTAAATTGGAAGCTAAGAAATGCATATAATTTCAGAGTTTAAAAATCATTAGGGTTTTACTGAAAAAGAGTAAACATTTGTCAGTCTGAAAGGGTTGATTGCCTAAATTGTAAGTACAATCTTTCTTTCAGCCTCAGATGCTTAAAATTTCAATAGCATGTATTTCTGCAAAGTTTTGTATATTAGCTATTCTTGATGCTAGCTTTTCAACCAAGAGGAGGAAACTTGTGCTGTAAACTCCTTTTGTAATAGGTAAGAAACCTGAAGACCTATTCAAACTTTTAGCGGACTGTATTTATAGAAGGGATGGGCAAATATTCAGTTTACAAAGATATGTGATATTTCTGCTCACCTGTGTTTTATTTCCTTCTGACACACAGAGGCTTATCACTTTATATAGAATTCTAGAATCATATACTCATAGAATGTGCAGACTTTGAAAGGACTCATCTAGTCCAACTCCTGGGCCTGCACAGGGCATCCCAAGAATCCCTGCATGGGCCTGAGAGCGTTGTCCAAACACTTCTTGAACTCTGGCAGGCTTGGTGATGTGATCACTTCCCTATGGTGCCTGTAGCATAAGTAATATATAATTAAGTGGTTGGAGAGAAGGATGGATGGATGGATGGATGGGTGGATGGATGGATGGATGGATGCTAGTTTGATCTGCTCCCAAAGAGGAGTAGAAATACTACCTGCTCTAGATGAAGGTGTTGAGGGAATTTAGAAAAGGAATACTTCCAGCTAGTAGAGTAATTCTCTGAATATATAATGCAAAATTTTCATATTGTGTATGAAAAAATAAGTACATGCTTATTGAGCTGCTACTGTTTGTGCAGCAGCTCAGTTTCACAAGGTCTGTTCTACCTAGGTTTGCAGACAGATTTTTGTGTTAGTGTGGTACACCAGTAAAAAAGAAAGAATCTGCAGGACAGCTTGTAGGCTCAGATCCAAAATCTTTAACATGAGATGAAGTGTTTTGGGAGGTCAAACATTAAATACTTATTAATTATTAATTAAATATTAAATGCTTTATTAATTATATATTTTTTCTTCACAAGAGATTCAGTTTTTGTCAGTGTATTTTTGTATTTCTGTTTTCTAATTTTTATAAATCTGAAACACTATCAAAGCAAAGAGGTAAGACCAGAATATTCATCCTTTGGATATTATTCATCAGCTTTAATTTTTTGTCTGATTCAAGTGTTCAGATGCCTGTGCAGCCTCACCTTCCTAGGTATTTTTGTTCTCTGAAATGAACATTGCTGACTGCATAAGTGATATGCAGACTGTAAACTCTTTACACATTACAATGCATTTATGTTATGATCACCAACTCTGTCATTTCCACTGGCATATACTTGTGATGTCAAAAGTGACAACAGGAGTTACTGGCAATGTCTGCAGCAAGCTTATAGTCTGAGACAAATGTATAGATTTTTGTAAATTGCCAGCTGCAACCAGTTTGGCAAAGAGAAATCATGTCTTTTCTGAATTACCTTTGTCTTACTAGGCGGTACTCCATTTTTTCATGATTTTTCATGATGAACAAAATAATGTTGTAATTTTTTATAATTTCCAGATTTTTTTCCTAATTGATTGTGTAAAGCAGCTGCTTTATCTGCTTTATATCTGTGCATCCATTCAATGGCGTTTCATGTTTCCTCAACGTTTGAGTATTTTTTTATGTTTGCTCTTCCTTGTCCTCAGTTTGGCCTGTGTTAAACTGGACCCCTAGGGAAAAGGTGCTGCATAAGCAACTTTTTAAAGTATTTAGATACTTATCATATGTCCCTTCTAGAACTTCATTTTGTATTTGTCTTCAGCAGAAAACAGTAAAAGATTCTGAAAATCTCTTTTTAAGATGTCTTCTATTTATTGCACTTATCTAACAGAGATGGATATCATGCTTCAGTTACTTTGGAGAGCAAGTTAATAACCTGCTATATGTTAGAGGACAAATGTTGGTCAAAGAGCCTTTGCTTGTCACCAGCAGGATTAGTAACATTAGTAAGGCAGAAAATGCCTCTGTAAGCACATGTTCAAAATTTGACAGGTGTTATAAATATTACATACTAATAAAAATCCTGAGTGTCCAGCATTCTTTTCTGTCTGTAGCTATTTTTAACAACAGAAAAAATAATTTCTAATACACACAAACTATCTTGGAAAAGGTAGTTTTTGAGCATATTGGCATGCGTAGGACTAGTATTTATCAACAATACATTCAGAAAATCTTCAGTTTAATGAGAAATTGCATATAGTGAGTGAAAGGACATGGAGAAATTCGTAGCCTTCCATATAATTATCTGATCCATACGTGACCATTCACCCTCTTTCCATTCTCAGCTATATTACTTAAACACACACATACATACACACTATGGCACTAATTCAGTAGATTTCTCTGAGAATTTGCAACAGCAATTAAGACTGCATTGCAACCTATGTATTTCCCTGAACTATAATTTTAATTGTTTTCTATTTGTCTTCAAACAAACAAACTGGCACTTTATTGGATATACAGTGAGGCACAAAGAGCTCTCTTGTATCCTGCCCAGTGTCCTGACACTATTTCTGTACTATTATTCAGGCGTCAGGTCACTCTTGTGCTTCACTTTCAGTAAAAGCTTTGTCTACTTGTTTGGTGACTAATAAAAATTGAAAATTATCTATTATCTTCCAGATTCTGTTTCTGTCAGAGCATTTAATTTGAGAAGGATTCAACAGGACAGAATAAAAAAATTAAGTTTAGCCTTGCAGATAGAATTCTTTCCCCCCTTGAAGAAGACTTTTTTTTTTTATAATATGTACTTTAAATGTCATCCAACATTTGAAATTGGATTTGAGTTTTTGAGCATAAACGTCTATTGGATAATATTCAAAATGATAAATTGAACATAAATCTGAAATACTCATATCTCATCATTATGGAGAGCATTTTGTATTTGGATCTACATTACCAAAAAATGTGGTATTCCAAAATATGTTTTGAAAATAATACAATACATAGTAGTACACTTTTCTATGACAAATATTTTGTATTACTGGATGGACTTGAAAGATTGTTTTTATGCTTGATAGAATCTTATTCTAATTGTGTGTAAAATTGCACTTTTTCCTGACATCTTTTCTTCTAGTAACAATTACCATAAAGTTGTATAATGTCTATCAAGCAATTGTTTGATGCAACAAATCATTCCCAGTAGAATGAAACATCAAAAATCTCTGCTTTTCTTTGGCTCTCAGCTTGATTACATGGTATTGCAGTGGAATTGTTATTGTAAGTAAATTCCTGGATTTAGCCTATCTTCCCAAGGGAACAAGCATCATGACCACATTATCTGCATAGGTACAAAAGTCTTTCTGCTAGCCTCTCTTAATAATGAAAATGCTAGCCCTGAGAAAGGGAGTCCTTAAAGGCATTATCTTCCTATACATAAAAAAATAAAAGAAAAAAAGAGGTAGTCAAATAGAGAAGAGACAAAACAAAAAATTTGATCTTTTAAACAGAACACCAAGTGTTCTATGGAAACTAGAATGTAAAAGTTCAATTGAATATGGAATTGTTTTTTCCTTTGGCCACGCTAGCAATGTACATTCTATCAAACTGTCAAAGCTTCCATTATCCATGTATGTATGTATGTATGTATGTATGTATGTATGTATGTATGTGTATATGTATATATATGTTTGCATGTATGAAGAAATTGGGAGTTTAACCTGGGGACATTAGAAGAACAGTGTTGACTTTTGTGAGGATAGCAGGTATGCTGACATCTGAATTCAGTTTTATTCTAGTGAAACTGTTAGGCTACCTAGCCACAACATCTTAGGGTTTGTGCATGACAAAAATCTCCACAGCTTTCTAGCTCCAAAACTTCTTTCAAATTACCACTCTGTGTGAGCGTGGGATTTAAAATTATTTTCTGTTAGATCCATTCTTCCAATGCAATTATTTTTCAGTAGAGAGAGCTCTTAAAAGGCAGAAAGAAATTTCAAATGCAATAATAATTCACTGTGTGGTGGTCTGAAAAAAACATCAGACTTTTTACAAAGGCCCATACCCATAAAGTACACAGGGATTGTTAATCTCAAAAGAAAGATGTTTATTCCAAGAAAATGTATAAATGTGGTAAAAGACTGCTTTTGGCAGGCAATCTAGTGTGGCAGAAGAATAATTTATTTCTGAAATAAAACTTGGCAAAGAACATGGAGATACTGGAGGTCCAGCATTAGTAGCATTGCATAAGGCTCTAAAATAGACAAGGATATAATAGTTCCATTGGAGGGGACCTATAGTGACAATGCACTCCAAGCGCCTGACAAATTCAGTGCTGACTAAAAATTAAAGCATGGTGTTTAAGGTACTATCCAAATGCCTCTTAAATACTGACAGACTTGAGGCATTGACCACCTCCCTAGGAAGCTGTAACTGCCTGACTACACACACTCCACAAATCACACTGACTACAGACTGCACCTAGCCTCTACCGCCGGACGGGGGTATATGTACAAATCACAAACGGGATGGGACCGCTGTGGAACGTGCCTTGAGCTGTTTTATTTTTCAGCATCAGTCTCATTACATGGTTATGACAATGGGAAGATGCCAGCAGCTCACATCCCAGGCAGCAGACCAAAAACTTAATGTTACAACTTACTTTATAAGTTTTTTGACCAATCACACAAAGCAAAAGCATATTGACAGCAGTTCTATCCAACCACTATAAGCCCATATACCTTTGGTTAAAACAATGCTTGCTTATTTCAAATACAATACCTACTTGTAAGCCTTAAAACACAATGCACAGAGCTCCATTATTAAGCTTCAAACTTCCTAATATTTTGCTAGATAAACTTTTCTGTAGCTTAGGGAGTTTTTCTAGACAAGCGTTAATACACAGACCATGTGTCCTTGCTTTTCTACTTTTTAAATAATTTTTCTGCTGACCTATGTCATGGCTACTGCTTAGCTCTAATCACAGTTCTGCTGTCTCTGAGGCCTGCCTTTTGCATCTTTCCCAAAACCCTCTGATTTTGTGGATTCCCACAGCATCTAATGTTTACATTATGGCTGGACTAGATTTTCTTCCCTTTTTCTTCTCAGTCCTGACTTTACCTATCCATTTAGTCTTTTTTTTCCCTTCTTTTTTTTTTTTTCTTTTTTTTTTTTTTCCTGGAGGAGTAAGTGATGGAGATCCTGTCATTCTCCTGATACTTCTAAGAAATGGCAGCTGCACATCTGCATTCATGATTGATTTTGCCTAATTTCACTTTCCAATACTTTTTTCTTATTATGAACTTCACTGAAAATCTGAAAAACTTCACAGAATGAATGGTCTTTCCCATGTCTGGCTTACTGACTTATCTGAGTTATTTCTAAACCATCTTAGAGAAATCCAATAGACTAAATTTTGGTCACCTAACACAGGCACACCTAACACAGGCACAGCTCATTTGTGTGGTGTTGGCACCACACAAATGAGCTGTGATTTTGGCTAACCCTTTGATTGTTCAGAACTTAATCTTATTTAATGTAAAAATTTATTAACAGAAATAATGCAGCATCTCTACTGTAGTTTGGGATGACTTTCTTAAAATGCTTTGACTATCTCCTATTTCACTAAGCATTTGCTTATGTTGAAAAAAAAACCCATAAAAATCAGTTTTGAAGGAGTTGGTAGTATAATAAATCCTTAATTGGTTAAACATATTTATAAGTGTTTACTGAAAAAATAATGGTTTTCATCTTCATTTTCAGGAGGATCAGCTTATCCAATACAAGGTAGAAAAGAAAAGTAAAGAAAAAGTAGTCAGACCTAGAGGACGCAATAAAGAATAGAAGGGGAAAAACAAGCCCTGATAAAGATCCAAGCTTTAAGTTATGTTTTGATTTTTCTGATTCATGGTGCTCATTTAGATATTTCCTTTCCCTCCCTTCCTTTGCAGTTTCCTTTGCCAGTATGGCTAATCAACGCAAACTGGGCTGGCTTTTGGTGCACTGGCAGTGAACAGTCTTTCATTTTTCTACCTAAATATATTTCACGTCCTAAAAGGGATAGCAAGCCATATATTGGAGTCAGTTTTCAGAACCCAGTTTCTAAGTATTAAACTGGGTCTGAGAATCTCCTAAACCAGAGTTTCTGGTCCCCTTAATTGCCTGTGAAAAGTTTAACATTATGACAAAACAGCTTTTTGAATTTTATTTCTGGATTACTACTGCTTAATTCATAGCACAGATGAAATGCTGTTGGAAGTCCCAATACCACTTAAGAAAGATATTGGGTAGAGTGTAGGAGCCAACACCTAGTATGCTTCAGACATTTCCTTCAAGCATTAGCTATCAAAGTCTTGCTGCCAAAGGCTAGGGTCCTCAAAGAGCATGAATTTGAGAGGCATTGTCCTTGCTTGGAGGAAGCAACGATTTGTCATTACTCCTCAGGACCAACTCTGTCATCAAAGCTGAACCTGCTGTAGCCAGGAGCAGGGCTTGAGGTGTCCCAAGGCCTCTTCCCGCCTGAATTACTTTCCCTATGTTTGATGTTGTGGTACATAGGACCTAAAAGAGCTCCTTGTAGCACATTTTCCTGAGACTTGGAGCATAATGCCACATTATGCCTGCAAGTGCTAACACCTTCATAGGCAATGCCTAGGTCTCAAAAGACCTCTTTTACTTTTCTTCCTGTTTCATTTTAGAGCTATTGAGTAAGTTGGTTCAGCTAATAGAGACTATTCTGGCAGTAAAGTGTTACTCCAAAAAATCTCTAAAGCAAACCAAAAGCTCTAGGCTGAACTTCTAGGATATAGGCTAATAGGTAATGAATTTCAATGTAATAAACAGAACGAAGAAGTTTGGTTGTTTGGTTTTGGGATTTTTTTCCCTGTAAGATAGTCTTAAAATATTTTCCTTTAATATTTTTTTTCTATAACTACCACTAGGTTTACATTTGCATATGTCTAATTAGTTATGCACATTTACCAGACAATGATTTTCACTTCAGTTGCTCTGGATATATATCTACCATATATAACTTTTATCTTTTTTAATATAACAGAAGGGATTTTTATTGTCAATAATATCTAAGTGGAAGATATTCTGCAAAGAATATCTGCAAAGAAAAATAAATAAATCATAACTTTAAAAGATGTGATTCCACCAATTTCTCTTGAGAGCAGGATTGTTTTGTTGTTGTTTTACAACCCAATCCTTACTTATGAATTCATTATTTAAATGGTTAAATATTACTTTTCTAGATTCATCCTCTGTACTTAGCTCTTTGCCTCAATTCCAGAACCAAAGACAATCCCTTCACATCTTCCAACACTCCTAATTTCAATGTGAAAACAAAATTTTTTACTAAATTGTCTAGCCCAATTTAAGTTCTCAATTAAAGCCTTTGTCAGAGTTTTCCAGCTTTATATGACAAAAGTCTACTACAAAATCCAGTTTATTTGTATTAAATTAATATCCCCTGAATTGTAGTTTAAATAGCAAATAAAATTACATTGAATTAAGTTACAGCACATCTACTATAAAAGCAGCTGCAGAAAAGAAAGGCATTTTCTTATATTTTCTCTAGGCATTTTGGGGAAAGAGGGGCTGTTTTATTTTGGTTTTGCTAGAAACAATAAAAGAAAAACCTTTCAGTCACTGACAAGCTCCCCAACACAGCAGAAAAATTGGCAGTCATAAAAGAGGAATGGAACTCGTCAGATTTTTTCTTGCATAAACATATATTCTTCAGTTACTGCCTAATTCAAGAAAAAAAAATTGCTTTGATAAATGTAAATTTGAACACAGGCTGAATATTCTGTCTATCCAGATGATAGGCTGCTTTTAGGTAGAAACAATAAATATGGACTTGAACAAAAGAAGAGAAAGCCAGCACAGGGAATTTAAAAGATTAGCATAATTAGGAGGGGTTTACAATTATTTCTGTATTAAATGTTTAATTATTTTAATAGCACTGTCATCTTAATTTATGAAAATTGACACAATGTTTTCTTACCTAAATTTCTGATTACAAATAATAAAAATCGTAAGTCCTCCTATTTTTAATGGACGGAGTAGGTTAACAAAGGACATGTACTTTTTGCTTATGCATAGTTTAATCCCTATAATTTTTTATTAATATAATTCAGTAATAAGATGATGGAAAAAAATATAGTTTTCTTAGAGAATTAGAGGAAAATTTTATTTTCTACTGCAGTGAGCAAGATTGAACAGATAAAAGGTAGTTTCTAAAATAACCTGTTGGAGTCTGTTGCCATAATCTCCCACCCATTTGATATAATCAAAGGCAGCCCAAAAATCTGTCCTCAGGTATTCCATACCTACAGGGTATCAGCGAGACATGTCACATGATCTTTGCCAGTCATTCTTGATCAATTTTGTGTGCTTTGTTTAGTTTTATGGTTTATGTAAATTTATCAAGGAATTCAAAACATTAAGCTGTTATTTTAGTTGAAGTGCTATTGGCTATACTACAGATATCTTTGGAAGCATCATTTACTCACATAAATGGAACACACTGAAAATATGAAAACACAGCAGTGCTTGCTATGATGATATTTTGGAATACAGATGTCAATATGTTTGTGAATATCAGTAACATTATGAGTTTCCAGTTATTTCAAATGCTTTACAGAAGATGTGTTCCAGTTGAAACAATATTTCTCCATTTCCGAAAATGCAATTTTTAAACTCTTCCATTCATGTAACAAATGTTTCAGTACAAAATGAACACTCTCTACTTTTTATGTCACTTAAAGCTATGGGGATGCTAAGAATATAAAGTACATTACAATACTAGCAGTAGAAAAAGGTTATATGAGGAAATAAGGAAAATATATTGAGTATATTCTGGACTTGATTACAAACTGTAAAGCATATAATCTGGGAGTACACAAAGTGATACCATTGTATCAATTAAGTAACACTAGTAAGGACAGCAGAAGTAGTAAGTAGTAATAAGTAGTAATAAGGATAGTTGTATAATTTTCCAAATATTTATGGGGCTGTCTGGTCTGGCTGCTCATTATCCTAACCTTATTCAGTTTGCAAACAGGAAGCATGCATCAGTACAAGAATAAGACATTTATTCTGCTCCAAAGTAAACTTTTTTCTTTCTTTTTAAACAGCTGCGCTACTAAAAGGTCTAATTAATCAGAGAAAGCTACCAAGAACAAAATTTTAATACCAAGAGAAAGAAAATTCTGTCAAATTAATCAAGAATGTTATTGTAGTTAAATGTCCCTGAACATTACCTCAAACAGATACATTGCACAGCACTCACCATTCCTTTTATGAAAATAAAAAGAAGCTTAGATGAGGTATTAATTAAAATCCTAGATTGCTGAATTCTTGTCCCTGAACATTACCTCAAACAGACACATTGCAAAGCACTCACCATTCCTTTTATGAAAATAAAAAAGAAGCTGAGATGAAGTATCAATTAAAATCCTAGATTGCTGAATTCTTGGAGCATTTGATTGTGATGGTTTTCAAAAAAAATTTTATTACCATAAAATATCTTCACTTACCCCTTAATAAATATCCTACATATGACACGACTGGACAGAAACTATTTTCTTTCTTAAATATGAATCATAAATAAAAAAAATCTATTCTATTTGATTTAGGTTCATACCTCTTGACAATGCCCAAGCATTTGGTTTCTCATCTGGCTACTAAGAAATATTACAATTTTTGATACAACCAGGACTTTAATTAAAGACAGACAGCTTACTGATGTCTCATAAATTCCCCTACAATAATTTTGGTAAAGAACTACTTTTAATTAATGCTTCACTGAAGTGTGTACCTGTTTCAAAAAAGCCATTGTAAACTGCCAAACACTAGGAAATTTGTAAGAGCAATTCTAGTCTTAGTGCCTGTAGCGCTTTTAATATGTGGCTTTTTTTTTTAATTTTGGGCAGCTCAAAATTTTCACATTTTAAAAATATCAAACATCTCAAAGATCTTTTATGTGCCCACAAATGCTTTCATATGTATAAGAAGCTAGAAATGTTGAAGCTGTTTATTTGAGAAAGTGAAATATAGGGTTATGTTTAAATGATGGGGATTTTAGGATATTTTTGCAGCTCTTCAATAGTTGAAAAACTGAATAGGAAAAAACTTTCATTCTATTTCTTGTTCATTTTTTTACGTGGAAACATCATCATCTCTTGATAAGTTTACAAAGTCAGATTTTACAGCTATGTAGAAGAAACACATCCAATTCTTGTATCAACACACCTGAAGAGAACAAGAGATGTGGTTTTTCAAGATGTTCCAATCTGTCTTGCTCTGACACTTTTTTTGCTGTACGGTCTCACTGCAATTTTGCTGTCTTTCATACTGTAATTTCTATAGCAAGATCAGATGCTTTTTACTTCAAGATGCGTGGCGTTTGAGCACATAATGGCTGAAGATTTCTTCTCCTTGTGCCTCTCTGACATGTCACTGGTTTACTTCCTAGGAAGAGAAAGCAGATTTGGGCAGTCCGTTACCCACTTTGCATGCATAATAAATACCCAGGTGTATGTTTTATGCTCAGGTTTGAATAACTGCTGCTATAGGAACTTGGACTAATCAGTTTTAGAATTTAATAATTTCCCCAGGGTTTGTGAAGGAGCTCAAGCTGTGACTTCATCATCAAGTAGATAAAGTAGCAAGGCAAAATCAAAGATGCATATTTCTTGGAAGTGGGAACTTGAAAATTCCAAACCCTGAGCCATACAGCCAGAAGAAATGTATCCTTGGAGACTTAGAGAGCTGTCAGTTCTCAGACATCCTTTGACTATTTTGAAACAAAATTTTCAAAAAAGTAGATTCCAACAAAATTTAAATGAAAAGAAGATGAAATATTATTTATCATTATATACTCAGAATAAAGTAGTTATTAGGCAGTTTCTTACTGAAATGTATCCTCCAATCAATGTCTATAGTCACAAATGTGATGAAAATTCATGGTGAACACTAGTTCACCACTTACTAGAACATCCCTAGATTAAGATGCCAAACTTCAAAGGAAGTAATTTTCTACTTAACATAAAATTGATTGCCTGTCATTTTGCTGCAGAAGTTATGCCTGAAAAACATACAGTCTTAAAAAATTAGGAAACTAAAAGTACATAGATATGAGATAACCTCTGGGACAAAAGAGCCTTAGTAGAATTTTTAACAGGGAAACTTTCTGAATCATGCATGCTTTTTGGAGGCAAAGAAAATATTTTCTGTACTTGCATCTTCCTACCTTCCTTCTCTAGTGCTTTGGTAGTGTCTGAGATGACATATCTCAGCAGGAGCAGCTTTGATCTTCTCTTAAGGCTATGTCACAGAAAGGATAGATTTGCTGTGAATGGGAAGGAGAACATTCACTGGGAATACCAAGAAGCCTGGAGGTCTGATTTTGTTGCAAGAGTGTCTACTTTTCATTGTAAAAGCATGGAGAAATCTTCAAACTCATTGAGATCATTGTGATTGCTCAGATTTACAGAGCCTTTTAAAGCACATGCTTAAAGGTCTTGTGAAAGGACAGGAGAATTACAACCAGCAACTTCAGTTTTCACGATCCATAAGCTTTAGTTCAGGTTGAAATCAATTTGTTTACCTCCTAGTGAGAAATTAAGAATAGAATAAGTACTGAAATACAGAATCTATAGAAACTGAAATACAAATTGCATATGTTTCTAACTATGGGCCAAAATTTTAAGGACTTTAACTTTCTCAGGTGTCTTCCAAATCTGACTAAAGTTGCATTCTACTGTTTCAATTTTTTTGTTTGTTTGGGGTTTTTTGTTGTTGTTGTTTGGTTGGGTTTGTTTTGTTTGTTTTGTTTGATTTTTTTACTTGCTTCAAATAATAGTTTCAGTTTTGGTATTTGAATCAAAACTGTAAAAGAAATTTTTAATCTGAAATGATGTTTTCCTTTTTTTAGGCAGTAAGGAAACTAAAGAACAATTAGTTCATTAGATATAAAAAATACCTTAGAAAAATTAATATTTTAACAATATCTGTCTTTTATTTGTAACTTTTGGAAAGGGTTGTGAAGAAACGTATTGATACAGAGGATATTACAACAATCAATTTTACAATGATGGGCTTCATTAAAGTGTAATTGATTTCAGTAATTTTTGCACTTCCCAGATCAAAAGCAATGATACTAACAGGTTAGGACCTAGTTTCTGTACATATCCAAAAGAAAATGTTCTTGTTTAATTATTATTACAAAAATAGATTAAAATGAATGTATTTTTGTAATAATACATTGCTGCCAAAATATAACCAAAGAGAAATGCAAACTTAAACCCAAACCATACAATTAAAACTAATTTGCTTGTATGCATTTGGAATAAATTTTAAAAATATTATTCTGTCTTTTCAATATGTGAGGGCATTTCTAGCAATTCTCCAAAATATATTCGCAAAATACAAAGGGACCTTAAATTAGACACAACAGTATATGAACAGTAATCAAATTGAAAATGGTGAGTCAGTAAATGACCTACCTTATTCATATAGAATCTTTCACAAATTACTAGTTTCATGGTACAAATGAAGTGTATTAAACTTTCTCATTTTATCTTCCTTGGGGTAACAATAAAGAATATACAGTCTCAAAACTATTAAAGGGAAATTCTAAACAACAGCTGTTGTGGTTTGCTCTTGGGCTTTAATTGTTTAATTTGTAATATATTTCCTATGTTCGGAAATGGTTTGTTTCATATTCTCCTGTTCAGTTTCCCTAATGGTTCTTCCCAGAAGTTTTTTATCCCATATTTTCCCGCCTTTCCTTATGTCAATCTCTATGCCAATCTCCTCCGCACCTCCCATGTTTCCGGACTCTTCCCTCTCAGTCCTCTAAACCCTGCCCCCCCGGCAGCTTGTCAGTTATTGTTTGCAACACCCCTTTAACCAGAAGATTCTATGTCAGTTATGTTGTTTCCCTTCACCCATTTGTTGATTTTATGTATTCACTCCTCCCTCCTTCTTCCCCATTGGTTTTATGTTAATATCAACCCACCCCATGCTCCTCCTTGCTAACCCATGATTGGTTTGTAGGCAGCCTCCTCCCCTGAGACTGCCCCCCTTTATAACATGGTATAATCCCCTTGGTAGCGTTCTTCTGTGTGTGCTGCTTTTGGGTTAGTTTAATTGTAACGTCTTGGTGCTTCTTCCTCTGGGGAAGAATAAACATCTTGGAACTTTGCCACCAGAGTCCCTCTTTCTCTTTTTGCCACTCAGCTATGAGGAGGAACCTCTCCAGGTGCCCGCCTTCAGCCAGGACAAGTGGAAGGAGAGGTTCCAAGCCAGAGGCCGAACTGCTACCCTCAGTACCAGCTCAGGAGCTTGAGGCAGGGAGTGGTAACTCGGGGACACCACTTGGAAGGAAAGGCCTGAGCATCTAGCGGGTTACGTGGCTCGCCCTCTCTCTTGGGATCCAGGTGCAACGGCAAACAGCAAAGCCTAATGAACTTTAAGCTCGTGGCGGTTTTGTTTGAAACTGCGCAGAAACACCAATTTTGTGTAGTGGTTTTGGTTCACCAATTTGAGATTTCGCCAATTTTGAGATTGCCCAGTCAGTGAATGTGGTGGGTTCCAGTGCTGGCCAATCACCAGTGCACTCACTTCATGCTGTGGGGTAGGATTAGGAAAAGGCAAAGCAGGCTCAGAACTTTATAAGGGTATAAAGAAAAATTTATTAACAGTAACTAAAGAAAAAGTAATAAGAATCAGAACAAAACCTTCAGAATACTTCTCCTCCCCCCACAACCTTTTCTTTATACTGACAATATAAAGAAACAAAACCTAAAATTTCAGTCAGTTTACCACCTCTAGAATAGTCTTTTTTCAGTTCACTTAGGGAGAGAAGTCCTTCTTGTTAATGCTATGGAGACTTCTCCACAAGAAAAAAATAATGCTCTCATGACTCTTAATTTCCTCATGAATAGCAGCTCCCCAGGGAAATCTGCGGTCGTGAAGTCCCTCCCATTTTCTACAAGCTTTTTCCACAGCTGTGTTTATGTGCCATGTCAACTTACGGGGTACTGTTTTAAAGATGAATTGTTCAAAAGCAAAAGTTTTCATTATCTATCTCTAATATCATCTTCATTTCTGGGAAGACAGATGTTATTTTTTTTCTCTTGGGGGCACAGGACTACTCTTTTCTCATTCTCTGTTCAAACTTCTCATAGGATCACAGCTACTTTAACATCTGCTTACTTAGGCATGGAGGCCTTTGCTTGATATCAAATTGAACCCTTCCTCTCCCCATGGCTTTCATGTGTTACAAGGAAACAGAGTCTTTTTTCCACAGCTCTACAAGAGGATTTTGGCCCCGTGATCAAGGCATCTCCTCATCCCTCCCATCTGGGACTTGACTTCTTTGCTGACCTCAGTGTCTTCATGTTGCTCCTCTACATGCTTACATCTTAGTAATTTCTCTCACTCGAGGGAGGATTGAAGCATTGAAAGAATTAATACCTCACCCAGGGCCTGCAGATGATCACTTGGTGTTTGTGGCAGGAACAGTGGCTGGGGATGTGTCAGAATCAGTGGCATGGCTAGTCTTTGGTTTTCTCTTTATTTAATTCCAGCTGCAGGGTTATTCTGCACAGGCTGCAGGGCTGCCTCTGGTCTCAGCCACATGATCTCAGCCATGCTGGGGCAGGGCACCTGGTGGCAAGATGTTAACAGCCGCAGCCCAACCCTGCTTTGGCCAGGGCCTCTGCAGCCTCCCTACTCCTGCCTAGCAGCTGCTGGGGCCTGGCCTAGCTGGGACAGGGCTCAGCGGGCTCCCTGGAGAGGGGCCCGATCCTGTGCCAGAGCCTGCCTGGCCTGGCCCAGCCCAGGGCCAGCCTTGTTACCTGTTCCAGGCCAGAAGGAAAAGAGAGCTTTCTCAGGATTTTTCATGTTTAACATGTGTTTTTCACAGAGGCGTGGTTCCACAGAATGTCAATTACACTGAAGCTTTTACATCACTTCCATAAATGCCTCCCATTCAAAACCACCACATTGCTGTAGTCACTGGTCTCTGTTAGGGGAATGTTTGAAATCTCTAATTTAACACATTTTGGCAGTGAAACTTGCTTGAAGAAAATACTCCTGTGCCCAAACTAAAAACAGGAATATATACCCTGTAATGCAGAAACAGCTCTAAACCACAGCAGTTCACTTTTTTCCTATTAGCTCTACAAGTAACACCAGCAGAGACAATACTAGCAAACAACTGAGCCATAGCAGGGGAACTTGATGCATTGCTGGTATTGCAGTCACACACCATGTGCATTTCCTTCCCCAATCCTGAGTCAGATCCGGCTATTCCTGAACCTCGATGAAAGACATGGCTGTGAGGTGGTTCTTTGAGACACCCTTCTTGAATAATGCCAAAGGGTCAGATGTTAGGTTGTTTTAGTAACAAAAAAAATGACAGGATAAGGCCAGTTACTTTCCAACCTAATTATATTTTGAACCTTGTTCTACAGAAGAATATTAAATGCTTATCACTTACACAGAGAGTACCATAGCAGTTGCAGATAGAAACTGGCTGAGAGAGAAACCAGGGATTTGATCAAAAAGTGAGACAGACAACTTATGACAGAAGTGAGAGCAAAGAAATACTGCCAGCTGTTTTTTTGCAGCATTTTATGTACTCAGTGCATACAATTCGACATACAACCTGTGGATTTTCTCAGTTCAGTCAAAGAGAGAACAATTTCTCCCAGGCTGAGTCTGGGAATCTCAGATGCAAGAATTCAAACAATTATTATCCCTCTTTCTTTAACAATTTTTTTTTGTAGTTGTGGCTCTTCACAGCTTGCTATTCGTAGCCATTAATAACATGAGATGTTTCTACTTTGAGATCAATCTGGTCCCACTTAGCAAGTGAGACTATAAAACTTGCTGCTTCTTGCTAATAAAGAATTTTTCTTGAGCCTTCTGACCCACCTGAAGACTGGAGTCTTTCTTTCTGTCCCTGACTCAACAGCATCAACAAAACCATAAATAACAACAACAAAAGAAATCAATTTCCTGGTATTCATACTGGTATTCTACTAGAAATCCTTAATTACTGGTATTAAGGCATCAAGGTATTGATGCCTTAAGTTTTAGCTTTCATATTTTTCAGTCTGTACTGCTTTAGTGCGTAACTCTGAACTTCATATTAAGTGTTGGTAAGTTCTCTTCACGGGTGGTTAGACAAAACAATCCTTTTCCAGCTTGAGAACCAAGGACAGTCTCAAAGTCTGAAGCCCAAAGGCATAAACCACGAATTGAAGAAAGCAAACCAGGAGGATGGAACTTCATAACCTGAAGCTGTAATTGGACAATTAACCCCAATAGGTAAATGGACCAAAACTTCTTAAAGTGTGAAACCTCATGCCTGGTCATTGATCTTGTGACCATCTTGGGTCCATCTTGGGCAAAGCCCAGGCCAGTCTCTTTTGCAGCCCAAGGCGTATCCTTCTGAGGCCTTTTAATAAATACCTACTTTATTCCTTTAGGTCGGTCTAGTCTCTGTTCTAGGTGAGCCTCTCAAGGCATCAGTATGAAATACTTAGGAAAAAAATACTTTCTATACAAACTATTTTGATCTATTGGAATTATGTTACATATATAAAGGCTTTGAAATTAAATCTTAAAATTTAGTAGTATCTTTGATAATTTTATGATAGGACCAAAATGATCTTTCTTTAAGGTCCAAAGACCTTTTTGTTTGTTTTAGTGATTTTTTAACTTGGACTAGGTGAGGGAGTATATAACATGTAAATAAAGAAAAAGAGAGGGTTTAGACATTGAAGCTATGTTTGAGCAAATCAAATGCCTGTAACAGGATGACAATGAACCATTAATGGCCTTTAGAAACTTCCACATTTCTATGCAATCTTGCTCTTAGGAGGAGCGAACTTCTGCAACAAAACTCTTAAGTGTCCCCTTTTATCATGCTTTAGTTCACACTGTAAATGGCAGGATGAAAACTTGTGCCCACATGTATGATCCCACAGGACACATGTATTCTGGAAATTCACCTGTTGGGCTCCAGCTACTGGTGGTCATTCAGTCATAAGAACCACAGTGGAACCTGGGGTAAACCCCTGAAAGGCATGTAGGATGGCAGTGGTGTCTCAGCATTAATTTTATTTCCTGTACAAAAGTCATCCAGCTTGCTAAGGTGAGCAAAACCTTAAAGCAGATCATCTCCTTAAGCAGAAAATAATAACAAATTACCTACACTGTCTATGACTGAGATGCTGACTCTTCTGAAGCAGAATATATTATCCAGGAGACCTTTTTCCTGCGTTGGGAGGGTCAGTTGGACAGCTACAGATAATACAGTGCAACAGGGTTTTAAAAGCTATGTTAAATGCCTAACATAAGAGGAACATGAACAGTGTAAACAGTCAATGAAGTATAATTGATGTGCATACTTTTTAGTTATGCCAATCTTTGTTTTTAGGCAGAGCTCATAAAGAGTACCAATATCCCTCAGTCTGGGTACAGAAAAGTTGTTTTGTTTTTGTTTGGTGTTATTCTTAGACAGTACTTGCTTTTCTGAAAAATAAGAGGCTTTGGAAATGAAAAGGAAATACATAAGCCAGACAGTCAGATGCCTGAACATCAGAACAAAATTTGCATGGCTGCAAATGCACATGAAATGGTTTAAAACCCTATTCAAAAATGCCACCCACTGCATATGACTGTTCCTAGATAATACATTACAAGAGCTCTGACATGGGTGTGGGGTCCCTCCAGAGGGTTCAGATTCACCTCTCTTGCCTGGTTTGTTCAGTTACCTCTGCTGGGAGATTGCAAAATGCAAGGAGGAAGCCCTGAACAGTCATCTGAAGGACCATGACAGGGAGAGGTTCAAGATACGGTGTTTCAGCTCTTTCCTGTGTCAATTCATAACACCTGAAGGGAAGTTGCTTGATAATGAAAGAGGACCTATAAATGTTTTTCTTTCCTTCATTCTGAAAAGTGACAGTTGTTTTCTTGCCTGTTAAATGCTCAGTAACAAATCCTTGTTGTATCAGGCAATAAGACCCAATTATCTCTTTCCTTATTTAGAAAATGACTGAAAAAATACCCAGGACTTTTCATTCTCCTAGGTTTTTCAATGCCCCAAACAAAATGGGAACTTGGCATGAGTTCAGACTTCAATGCATGCCGCTGTTTTCATATCCATAATGCCCAATAAGAGTCTCTTACATTCAGATTCAGAAAGCAAAGGCAGAGTGAAAGCGGGGACATAGAGGAACTTGTGGGATTTATTTTCCTGTGCTGAAGAAGAAATGGCAAAAGGAAATGGTGCAGCTGTTTAGAAAATCTTACAAAGAGGTTTTGCTAGAATTGTTGATGGAGAAAGTCCAGGCATAATTATCTGACTTCAGAAAGGATTTCAAAACTTCAAGTGAAAAACCACTGAGATTATCTGGAGGTAGGTGTGACTGCAGTCTTTCCTCCCAGGGGCTTTATTTGGCTGTTTAATTCCTCATTTGCTGCCTTAGCTGTTGTGGGGCACTTTTATGTTGCTTGACTCATTTAGCCGCGATTGATGACATCAGTGGGTAAGGGAAGAACTGTGAATCACACTAAATATCTATAAGGCCTTTGATACGCTCCCCTACAACATTCTTATGTCTAAGCTGGAAACATGGGTTTGGTGTGGAATGAGAGTGTCTTGGTTTAAATGACAGGTATTTGTTGAGGAAGGCAGGAACTTCCCTTGGAATGAAAAATACTACCCCCTTTCCTCTGAATTATTATAACTTTGAAATTAAGGGGGTTTTAGGCAAAGATATGGGAAAAGGAAAAACAGTTCTTTACTAGTATGTATACAGATAACAAGATAAACAAACAACAACAACAGCAGCAACAGCAAAAAACCCCCCACAAACTCAGTAACAGCCTTCTCTCAGCTGCAGGCACTTTCTCCATCCATGTAGTTACGGTCACAGCCAGCAGTTGGCTCCCAGCTGGGCAGGGCGGATGCGATGATTCCCCCACCGCTCCAGGGGGCGCTGTGCCATGAGCTCAGCCATGGCTCCCTCATGTGGTAATGGCGGCTGGGCTGGATGGCGAAATGGGCTGCAGCAGGAACAGGAACCTCGGAGCAGTGGCTGGGACGGCAGTGGCAGGAATACCCTCTGCAGTGGCAAACAAAATATAACAGAAAACTCCACAGTCTTAACAGGAGCTGGAGGTCAGGTGCACATGGCGTGCTAGGTTAGAGTATAGTGAAAAAGCCTGAGGCAGCAGCACAAAGCAGTGCTGAGCAGTGGCAGCCAGGATTCTCTGCCACACAATTCCAGGGAGATGCGCCCTCCAGGAAGGGGGAGGGGCTTGGGGTCCTGAGTTTTCCCCTGAATCACCCAAAGAGATTGAGTGTCCTTTCCAGTAACATCGGGTGTTAATAAGGTCCCAGTGCAATGGCTGCTCTTACGGACAACAGGTCACGCTCAGTAAGGAAGAAGCTGTACAGGGCTGGGCCCTGTGGTACAGTGGATGCTCCCCGTGGTAAGCAATAGTTCGACTGTCCTCCTCGGATGCCAAGGGCCAGGAAGGGAGAGAGGAGTCCAGCCCAGCCCATCACGCCCTGTCACAGATGTGGAGACAGACAGGTGACAAGAACACACTGAGTCCATGCAGCAACACCCAAAGTTTATTGTTGGGAGTCTCTTTTTACAGGGATTTCGAATTTCCTGCACTTAGACACATGATTGGTTGGGATCTTAGTACCACCCAGCTCATTGGCCAATGATATGACTGCATTCTTGACCAAATTTCAATGGGATTGGCTGGAGTCCCCTGTTTGAATTTGAATCTGACCTATCATTACTAGACCCAGGGACTTGTTTACTCCTCAAAGGAGCTAGGCTGGATGAGTCGGTGTCTGTTAAGGCTACTTTATGTGTGCAGTTTGCAGACCAGATTTAGCTGCCACAGCTCCCAAGCAAAAATCTTGCGATATCTCTGCTCCTCCGGAGAGAAAACTCCTCAGGTAAGAGAGAAGCCAGCTGCGCCCTTCCCCCTCTTCCTCCTCCCAACCACGTCTTTTGTTCTCATAGGTATTGGTAGTTATTGTCTCTTAGCGACAAATGGGACAAAATTCCATGAGAGAAAGAAAAAAAGAAAAAAATCCTAACCTCCAACAGAGCGCTAGGTGAGACACAGGCTAGACAACCTTATCCAAAGAGTTACTGTCAATGGTTCAATTAAAAATGGAAAGTAGTAATGAATGATGTCCCTCAAGACTCAGTATTAGGAACCATGCTATTTAATATCTTCATCAGTAGCCTAGACAAAGGGATCAAGTTTGCAGATGACACCAAGCTGAATTGTGATGTTGACAATCCTGAGGGATGGGATGCCATTGAGAGGGACTTGAACAGCTTGAGAAGTGGTGTTGTACAAAGTGGCCCATGGGAATCCCATGAATTTTAAGAAGGCAAGATGCTGGGTTCTGCATCTGTCTTGAGGCAATCCTTGGTGCCAAGACAGGCTGGGGATGAAGAGACCAAGAGCAGACCAGCCCTTAGGGACTTGGGATTGCTGTGGGTGAGCAGCTGGACATGAGCCAGCCATGGGCATGCCCAGCCCAGAAAGCAAAGTGTGTCTTGGGCTGCATGCAAAGCCCTGGGGTCAGCAGGGCAGGGAGGGGATTCTGCCCCTCTGCCCCGCTCTGCTGAGACCCCACCTGCAGAGCTGCCTCCAGCCCTGGGGTCCCGGCACAGGAAGGATATGGTCTTGTTATAGAGTGGGTTCAGAGGGGAACCACAAAAATGGTCAGAGGGAAGAAACAGCTCTCCTGTGAAGACAGAGACAGCTGGGATTGATCAGTTTAGAGGAGACTTGGAGCAGATTTCATTGCACCCTTCCAATAATTAAAGTGGGCTTATTAGAAAGATTGAAGCGTAGTTTTTACCAAGGCCTGTAGTAAGAGTACAATGATTTTAAATTAAAACAGGTTACACTTAGATTTGATTTAAGGAAGAATTTTTTTACAAGGAGGATGGTGGGACATTGGAACAAGTTTCCCTTGGGACAAGTTTCTCCAGGAAGTTGTTGATGGCACAGCCCTGGAGGTGTTCAAGTTCAGGTGTGGATGAAGCCACCTGATCTAGTGAAGCACATCCTTGCCCATGGCAGGCCAGTGAAGAAGATGAACAGTCAAGTGTCCTCCAGCCCAAAGTGCTCTGTGATTCTATTACTGTATCTTCATATGCACAGATAAGGCCTGTATCTAGGACCAGGTGCAATCTCTCCTGATAGCAAAGAATTTCAAACCTGGAAGGTATCTGAAATGCACTGAATATAGGCTCATTCTGCTAAATAAATACAGGAAAAGTCCGCAAAACCCTTTTTTTTCCTTTTTCAGTTTTAACCTAAGTCCCCTCTCATGAGTCACTAACAATGCTTATACTTATCCAAAGACCAAGTATTCCCAAGTTTTGGTGTCCCCAAAAACTTTCTAGACAGATGACCAAGTCCAGTAATGCAACCTTTCCAGGGAATCATATTTCCTTGAGCACTGTCCACCTCTTGAAGTGTATTAGCTTGATCTGCAGTTTTGGAAGTCTAATAGGACGTAAAAGAAAAGCTATAATAAAATGCAAATCATTCAAGCACTCCTATGGTCTTTTTTGTTAGCTGAATAACTGCTGAGAATTTATATGATATTTTAATAACTTAGGTGCTATGATCTGAATGTATTTCTAGCTAATGCAGAACAGAGATAACTTAATACATACCCGTCCATAATTGTTTTCAACAATAAGGTGTTGAAAAGACTATTCTGATAATAGTCTCATTTGTTACACCAATTCTGTGCTTTATTAATTTATAAGCTGGTGTCATAATTATTTTTAATTCTTTGTACCTATAATTAATTATTTGTATTATATTATTCTTTAATTCTTTGTATTATATTATTCTTTAATTCTTTGTACCTATACAAGCTATATTTAAATATCTGATTTTAACTTTGATTGTGTCTCTTCAATTATTGAGTAATAAAAACATGCTTAATTAAACTATGTTTATTAGACTATTAGTTTATATAGACTATAGTTTATAGACTATTAGCATTTACAACAGCATCTGGAAGACGTAGTGCATTTAAAATGAAATTGTTTTTTGACAGTTTTGCATGGTCCTGGGTAACTGCTCTTTCAGAACTTCTCAATAATGCTTAATTATACTAGCTAAATATGTAATTTATAAGATTTCATTTAATGAAGTGTCACAAATCATCTTTTCCTATTAAATGCAAGAATCAATTTCAAAAGGCCAGGAGGTGGAATGTTTCACATGACCATGTAGTTTCATGGCATGGGTGGTTTCACAGAAGCATGTCGCATCCTCTAACATATACAAGTCTAGTATGTTTCAGCATTTAAGTGTCCCTAGTCATGCAATCAAATAAGTAAATGATGTTCTGTTGTAAGAGACTCCTGAGAAGAGATTTTAATTTCTTTGGCCTTTAAACAAATGCTAACTCTTGCTGAATATTTGGAGGATGCTTTATTCTATCTTCCAGTCACCACCAAAAAACTACACCTTTCTGTGCACTATAAGTACAGTGTCCTTCTAAATCATAAATGGCTTTTTTAGTTAGACAAGGGGCTGTTACTAGTTCCTCAATCGTCTGCTAAAAAGATTTACAATAGCTTTACTTAGGAGGTGAACTGAGGAAAGATGTGAAATAGAAATGAAACATCCATAAGATTTCATTTTGTCTCNTCAGTTTCTAACAGAATTTTTTTTTCCATCTGCATGGGTATTGAAATCAAGACAATTTCTTTAAGTAAATCTTATATCTGATTTGTTTTTTTAAAGTTATGTTTCAAAATGTTTTCCCTGTAATTTGTGAAATAATACATTCAGAGTTTTTGGATAACTGCTGTGTGGCTTTAATGGTCACTGTCAGGAACAACAAGCAGAAATGAGTGTTCTTGTGTACAGAATTAGGTTTAAATTAAAATTCACTCTTATCATAGAGGGCAAAATAAATACTGGTAAGTTATTTATTGAAAAATATTTCAGTGGGCAATAAGACAATTGAATAAGGCTTAATTGCTATAAGGTTTATTTGAATAAAATCACATGTTTGCAGAAGATCAGCACAGGACATATACAATACCTAAACTCATGCTGAGGCTTTAAATGGGTTTATACAGATTTAGACAGGTAATTGAGAGACTTTGTTTGGTTTTTCCATTTGCATTGTATCTTCTTATTTGTGCTGCTGAAAATGCGATGTTTTGCTATGTAAAATGTCTGTTTTGCGCTATGCATGCTATTCTATACAATCACAAAGGCTACAATTGTCAGGCAACAAAATTTGTTTTGAATCTTTCAACACATTTTGTACCACAGTCATCACAGTTGTAAAGTCTATTCATGCACCTTATTGATCCATTTTATTTTAGGAATCTGTTTTTGTTGGGTTTTGTTTACAGTTGTCCAGTATACAGTTTAACTAGGGAAATGGCTAAAAGACCTAGCAAAAGTAATTTTTAATAATTAATTCATTATAAGGCGATTGTGTTTAACCAACTTTATTTAGAAAATAAAAGAACTATATACATTGCTTTATGAAAAATTAATAATGCTGTGGTATTATGGGTTATGAAGTAAAGATGATTACATGAGATGCTTGTCTGATGAGCACTTCCACACAGATATAATACTGGTAATTGCTAAGGAAGAAGTTGAATACAGATTGATTCAAGATTGATTCAAAGACATCTCAGTGAAAACATTCCTGACACAGCCCACCAGAGCCCCCACTAGCTCAGCTGGCACTCTGGCACTGTGCCAGGAGTGGGGAACAGCTGGGGGCTGGGTTCTGCCCGCAGCTGAATCTGAACTGCCAGTGGCTCTATGGTGCAGAATCAGCAATGTGAGGGAGTGGACGAAGGAGAAGGGAGGAGGCTCTCTGTTCTGAGGTTCCACAGGGATGTGTTTATTCCAGGTAAAGGGAACAGGACAAAAGAGCCCCAAGCACCTCAGCACACAAGATTAAATACTGTCACAAAGCAGGGGATGGATACAAAAACCCAAACAATAGGAAAACTTCAAGGGGGGGAAGCAAGGGGATTACATTACTAACCTGGGACTAATCAGGTTAGGGGGAGGAGAGGGAAAGGTCACATGGGCCAATGGGGCGTCCCCTAGATTAGGGGATTTCCAAGTGGGTGTTTCAATTGGGGATTGGCCCAGGGAGAGAGTGGCAGGGAAGTTCAGGCAAAAGGGGCAGGGTTGCCTTGACAGGCAGGGAAGGAGCTGCAACAAAGGGAGGGGAATGGCTGGAAGGACAGTTTTGAGGGAAAATACAATTTATGGATAAACCAACTTTGGGGACAACATAGGGAAACAATAGAACAAACCATTTAACAATAACTTAACAAAATAAAATATGAACTGCAACAATTCTTGCAAAGGCTTTGCTAGTAAGTATATAAGTGATCCCACTGAGGTGAATTACCCAGAGAAGTTCTTTAGTTTTATCTACCATCTGTTTCCTTAGCACTGCTCATGTGTTTAAAAGCAGTCAAAAACAGAGGCAGCAGGATTTGAAGAATGCAACTTTTGCACATATTTCTCTGAAATGTTTCACTCTAATTCTCCCAAGCTCCCCAGAGCTGGATGATTGAGCTCTTCTTGTGGAACAATACAAGTAATGTGTTTCCACTGCTCTGCATAACAGAGATTAATTTAAAAATTAAAATACTTTCTGCGCATTTATAAAATCAGTCACCTTTGAGCCACATGCACCTTGTTTGTCAACATGTTGATTAAAGTCAAAAGCACTTACGCCAGGTGCATTTTGCATTTCAAAGACCTTTTGTGTGACTTGGTACAGGCCCCATATTTTGCACAGTGTCAAGCTCTTAACCTGGTCATTATATTTCAAACTAATAAAATCTCTTTTTTTTAAAAAAAGTTTCTTTCCTGGGAATAGCTGAAAGGTGAATTTGTACAGTCAGTATGGGTTGGAAGTAGGAATGAGTGGGTGCTATAGTTTCCAGCTTTTATAGAGACAGAGACTCAAACATTCAAGTAATATTTTGCTTTTCCAATTCTTTTGCACTGTAAATGGGGACATTTAAATTTTAATGCATTCTACACTGTCCTAAAGATCTCCTTTTTTCTTTTCTTTTCACCTGACTGCATTGTATACTGCTGAAGTGTTATGAAATAACTTTGCTTCTGTAGCATACTTACCTTGTCACTGACTTTGTTAACAGCTCAATGATTCACTGGCTAATGACTGGTTTACAAAATTACAGACAAGAAGGGCATCAAAGAATTAGGCAGCCAAATTCATCAAAGGTACCTAAATCAAGGGTATAAATTTACTCTGTAAATATTTGATAAGATTCATTATCCTGACTTTAAAATATAATAATGAAGTATTTATGAATACTCTCCAGATAAACATTGTTTAATCTACACCTTGAAACACATGCAGAAGCCAAGTGCATTTTCTACCTGCTGCACAGAAGCACAGACGTTTCATTGCAAATGCTGCTAAAAAGGCTAATATATGTAACAAACAATAGGTTTGTAGACTGAGAACATGTAGTTATATGTTATATCAAAAAGAGAATAACCAGAAAGTAAGTGGAATTTTGGTTTGGGAGTTTGTGATTGTTTGGGGGTTTTTTTGTTGGTTTTGTTTGCTTTTGATTTTTTGTTGTGTTTTGCTTTGTTTTGTTGGTTTGTTTGAATTGGTTGGTTTTTTTCTGATTTTTTAGCTGGGATTAAAGGTTATGCAGAAAAAAAAGACTAATGAACTGCAGTCACAAAGAGATAATTTAAATGCCTCTTCAGACCTTGTACTCTGACCCGTGGTCTGAATATTCATATCCACTAAGCCTTTTTCTTCTTGTCTGGTGTAAGTAGCTGCCTGGGCTTCAAGGAGAGGTCAGTGTGACATCTTACACTGTCTAAAAGGTACAAGTCTGGGACCCTGCTAGAACTGTACTGTCTGTGCTGACTTACTGACAGTGCAGTGATATCCCACACAGTGATGCATTGTCTCATATAAAATTGACCCTTTTGTGTTTATTTCAAGGACCTCTGACCCATAGCTTGCAGCCATGTGGCAGATTATCCACACACCAGGAGATACTGGCTCTCATTCTGTGCTTTTAGCTCTGTCTGAGTTGTGGCAAGTATTTTGCTCACCTCATTTCTTTCCAACCAAATGTTCAAGACTGAGCAGAACCTGAGAACTTCTGTTTACTTATTTGAAGCTAAGCCTAGAATAAATATTCACACTGAAATCAGAAAGTTTGTGTCAGAACTGAAGGATGGTCAAATATATGTATCACAGTCAGGCTTGCTGTGATCCCTAGTCCAGCTTGGCTGAGGGGAGCATGGCATAATGTCCCTCAGAGGAACGGGTGTGATGAACTTGCCTAAAAATAAAGATCTTTAATAATAAAATAACAAACGCAGACCCCACGCAGTCTGAGGAGTAAGATTCAGATGCCCAGGGGTGTGGTGAACGTAACAATATATAGGGGTATTCTGAGGGTAAGGTCAATCACAAACACAAACTCAAAACATGGCCTTAAATGTGACAGGTTCCAAAGCGACTGAGAACAAGAACCAGAAACATGACTTTAATATAGAATAGTTCCATTAACATCCCACCTATCGCTGGCTGGGAGCTATGTACAAATCACGAATGGGATGGGGCTGCTGTGGAGCGTGCCTTGAGCTGTTTTATTTTTCAGCATCAGTCTCATTACATGATTATGACAATGGGAAGATGCCAGCAGCTCGCATCTCAGACGGCAGACCAAGAACTTAATGTTACAACTTACTTTATAAGTTTTTTGACCAATCACACAAAGCAAAAGCATATTGACAGCAGTTCTATCCAACCACTATAAGCACATGTACCTTTGGTTAAAACAATGCCTGCTTATTTCAAATACAATACCTACTTGTAAGCCTTAAAACACAATGCACAGAGCTGTATTATTAAGCTTCAACCTTCTTAATATCTTGCTAGATAAACTTTTCTGTAGCTTAGAGAGTTATTCTAGACAAGCGTTAATACACAGATCATTGTTCTATTTGTCCTTGCTTTTCTACTTTTTAAATAAATTTTCCGCTGACCTATCTCATGGCTACTGCTTAGCTCTAATCACAGTTCTGCTATCTCTGAGGCCTGCCTTTTGCAGCTTTCCCAAAACTCTCTGATTTTCTGGATTCCCACATCCCACATCATACTAATTCCTGTGAGCACACTCTTATCACCATGACCTCGCTAGATATCTCCCTTTCAATACCCTGCTTCCCATGGTCTTAGGTTGAGGCCTCCTGTGTATGCTACCGAGGCTAAACCACTATTGATCCCAGCTGGCTGCATTCCCACATACATGTAAGTTTTGGTTTTTCCCGAATAGGTGTCACTAAAATCAGGTTTTGCAAAACTTCATTTTTTCACAGCAGCAATATTTCATTCTTTCACTATCACCAAGATGTAAGAACTGTGCTAGCAAAATCCCTTTTTGTATATTTTATGTATCTTCATAATGTATCTTCATAATATCTTAATATATATCAGAGTTTTTAATATTTCATCTCTTTTTGCTTAGTATTTCCCTAAGTGACCTGGAAATTGGGATCAAATGTAACCTTATAAAGTTTGCCAGTGATATGAAACTGAGTGGTGAAGTGGGCACATCGGCAGGGAGAGCCACCCTGCAAAAAGACCTGGATAGGCTGAAAGAGTGGGGTAACCAGCTAAGTCTGAAGTATTGCGTCTGGAAAAATATAAGCTAGGAGAGAAGAACAGGCTGGGATCTACCTGGCTGTGGAAAGGACCTGGTGGGAAACAAGCTCATATATGTGATGCAGATAAGGAAGCCAATGTGATGCTGGGCTGCATCAACAAGGGCATGGCAGCAGAGATAAAAAAGTGATCTTTCTAATTTACCCCACCCTAGTGAAGCCATAGGTGGAATACTGTGCTCAATTCTTATGCCCACTATACAAAAAGATGTGGGCGGGCTGGAAAAGGTCCAAGGAAGGGCCACAGAGATGATCAAAAGGCTGGGCTGAGAAGAGACCTGGGTTGAGCTGAGATAGGTCAAGAGGTTGAGAGAACTAGGTTTGCTTACCTTTGAATAAAAAAGGCTTAGGGGAGGCCATGTTGCAGTATTTAAAACATGACTGCAAAGACAAAGAAAACTCCATTTTTGTGGAGTCACATGGCAAAGGCAAGGGATAATAAGTGCAAGTTACTGTTAGGGAAATTTCAATTAGACATAAGAGGAACATTTTTCACAACGAGAACAGTCAGATACTGTATCTCCCCTGGGAAGTGACTGATTACCTGAACACTGGAAAATTTTCAGACAGATTTATAAGAGGAGTGCTGAATCAGATGACTGTTGAGGTCCCCTTCCAACCTAGTATTCTGTACTTCTATGATTAATATCACCAGGAGTATTTCCGCTTCCTTCCCTTAACATCCAGATGGGGAAAAAAAAAACCAAGTGCTTATATTGTAGTTCTGTGTCCTCTGTACACATGCTTGTAAAACTATGAAGACAAATTCTGTGATAGTAGACATATAGATAGAAATAATGTTTTCTGCTTTGAACTTTCAAGAGCTTTTTATTTTGTTTTTCTTATAAAGGAATAGAGAGAATTCAGAGAAGGAAAGGATTCATAGTATTAGGTAGAAGTCTTTATTACTGAATTTAACTAGTCTCAGAATTTTATAGGAGGAGGTGTTTCTTCACATTTATCCTAGCAGCTGGTATTAAAAAAGTAGATAGCTCTCAGTAGTGAAGACACTTCTTTGTGATGACTAACAGCTGGCCTGGAAGCCTCACAGTCGTAGGTAATTCTGACCATAACTCGACCAGCCTACACTGTTAAGGGAAAGAAGGAAACATCTCTTTGAAGAAGGCACTGAGGAGCTGAGAGTTTAAATTCAAACAACAGATGCCAGCCAATCCCTGGAGCATGAATGCAGGCAGCTATTGGCCAGTGAGCTGAGTGGTAACCAAATTTTAGCCAACTGAGATCAATCACGTGGTTTTTTGAAAATCCTATAAAAAGGAGCTGTAATCAATAAAATTTGCTATTGTTGCATGAACTTTGGATTGTCAAGTCATGTCCGTCTCAACTGTGACACTTCTTTACTGTGTAGGCTTTCTTTTTTCTTCTCTGGAATACAGACATGAATGTCAGATACCAATTTTGGATAACAATATTTCATATGTATATTTTAGCAGTAGCAGCAGCATCCTGGCAGGATAACTGTCAGTCTTGTTGGCAGTGCCAGACTTTTCCCTTGGTGTGACTAGAATTAGTGATCTCAATTATCCTCTTACCCAGTATTGTTCAATGATGAGTATTTTTCTTTCAGCTACAATGTTTCCCTTTGTGCTACAACTTTCACAGCCTGATCTACAGTATGGAAAAAGCCAGGCATTGCTGGCTTTTAGAACTTTATGACCAGCTGACCTTGTATAAAACCATTTAATCCCTATAACTTTATTATCATCTGTTTCTGAATTTCTCTCCCATTCTTTCCAAATCTCACCTGAAAAAAAAAGTGGGTTTTGCTGTTCAAATTATTTCAATGCTTTATCTCATTTTTTTTTTTTTCATAAATCAGTTCTCAAAAAAGCAAGAAAATCATTTGGTATGGAGCTTGCCTGAAAAAAATGCTGTGAAATATTTCCATATATTGTAAAACCTGCAGTCTGATTTTTTTGCCATTCCACCTCACTAGATACTTTCATTTTGCATCAGATTTCATGTTATTTAAATTACTTTACGCCTACTTGTTAATACATGAGATACCACTTGCTGTGTCATATTAATCAAGGAAGAGTTTTTGGACCTGATAGTTCTTTTACTCTGAGTATTAATACATAATTAATCTTGGAAAGTAAGCCAACATTGACCTTACTAACCTTTGAAAGTGAGAACAGTTAGAAATCCCACACAGGCCTGGGATCAAAGTTAGTATTTAACAACCACGCGATCATGGGACTGTAGAAGAGATTCTGTGCTGTTCTTGAGAGCCAGCAAAGGCCTCCTGAAGATAAAGGAAAACCCCATATCTCTCCTGAGGAAGACACCAAGGTTGTCACCATGGAGATGTGATGAAGGAGAGAAAGAGATACAGACTTTAGCTGGCTCACAGAATGATGTGGCTCCTTGGTCGCCCACTGAGAACTTTGTTTCTTTCCTATAACCAGTGGGCAGTGAATGTGTATGTTAAGTGAATGTGAATATCTTGAAAAAGTGTAAAAGCAACATGTTGCTGTAATAAATCTCTCTTGCACCCTTCCGATGGAGTCGTGGTAATTTGTGCTGTGTAGTGCTCTGTAACGACATCTGGTGGCCGCCCGCCGTGATTGCAACTGGACTAAGAAACGTCGAAGGGTACCCTAAAAATGAGTGAAGGCAGCAAGGACGTTGCGGAGGTCCAGACCTAATTCAGACATCTGATTTGAGGTGAGCGACTGGGGAAAATAATGGGAGATAATTTATCAAACGAGTTAAAGACTGTTTTGTCCACGTGGAAAACTTTACTGAAAAGGAAAAATGTTCAAACTTCTGATTATGCCCTTCGAAGTTTACTGATATGGTGTAAATCACAGGCCTTTGAAGCTGATGCTGACACTGCCTTCAGTGTCCAGGCATGGAAAAAAAGTTGGGAAAAGAATATGGGAAGTGATATGTCAGGGGGCTAAGATGGTTGTTCATGTGGCTACTACCTGGAGACTTCTGTATGAGGCATTGAAGGAATGGAAAGCAGAACAAGATAAAAGGGAGGAATTGGAGGAACAGGAACTAGAGCAAGAAACTGAAGTAGAGGAACAGGAGGAAGATGATGCTGAGCCTGTCGATGAACCCCCCCTGAGGAGGCTGCTGCAGCTGCTGTGGAGCTTCCCCCAGGGTTTGCTATCGTGAGAATCAAATGGCAGGCTAAGACTGTTCCTCGGTATTTATCTCCAAAAGACTATGTTAAACCTGTGTATACTTCCCCTGCTCAGCAGTTAGTTGGACCGAATGCTAAACCAAAAAGTCTCTTATACCTGCACAGCAATTAGTAAAAATGAAGTTACAGAAGATGCGAAGTGAAAAACAGGCTGGGTCATTGGCTCTTCTGTCTCTCGCTGGGCCGTTTGCTCCCTCCTCCTCCTCCGCTCGGTCGGCTGTTCCCCCCTAACCCTCCCGTCGTTCGGCTGTTCCTCCCTTACCCGTCGGTCTGTCGGTCGGCTGCTCGCCCCCACCTTCCCGTGGTTCGGCTGCTTCCCCCACCTCCGCTTTCTCTTGAGCCGTCTGCCCTGCCTTTGACCTCCTTCGAGTTGACTGCCTCCTCTCCATATTCCCTTGAGCCATCCATCCCCCCTCTGCCCTGCCTTGAGTCGTCTGCCTCCACTCCACCCCCTGTTGAGCCGTCTGCCCCCCCACCCCCCACCCCGAACTGGTTGAACAAATGCAATCTTTAACATTGTGTCCTTCCTTGTCTAGTGATAGTTCTGATGATGAACTGCCAGCTATAAGTACATCTAAAAAGAAGCAGGAATCTGTTTCTGTTAGACCTCGTAGCTGATCCAGGCCTGTTGTTTCTTGAACTCTGCCTCCCTGCCAGGTGGCTATAACTCCTCGACACCCTTTGCAGTTTTGGGAGCACTTGAGAATGAAAGCAGCTGAAGTGGGAGATTGGAATCTGTCAAAATAGGTCCACCTAAAAGGATGGAGATGGCTGCTGCTGCTTCTTCTGATGGGCCTGTGGCTTTTCCCGTTTCAAAGCTGCTCCTAATTCAGGACAACAAGACAGCCATCAGGTTTTTGCATGGAGGGTTGTGCAGGACCTTCAGTCAAAAGTAGATCAGTATGGTGTTCACTCTTTGCAGGTGATGCAAATGATTCGTGTTCTAAATGCTGATGTATTTGCACCTCATGATATTGTTCACCTTGCTACAATTCTGTTTCAGCCAGTGCAGTATGGTGTGTTTCAAGCTCCCTGGAAACAAATGGTTGAAAGAGTAGCTTTGGACAGTGTGCAGTTACCTCAGCACGATCCACGTCATGCTGTGGGAGTGGATGCCTTGCTGGGCAATGGACCATTCTCTAACCTGGATTTGCAGGCAAGATGGGACCCCCTGGTTCTTGCACAGGCCCAGCAGCTGCGTATGAGTGACTTTATTATAACAATGGTGATGGCAGCTCCTAAACCAAGGTATATTACCATCCAGCAAGGGGTGAAGGAACCTTTTCTGCAGGTTGTGGAGAGGGTTGCTGCAGCCCTTGAGAAGCGAGTAGAAGATGATAAGTTGAGGCAAATTTTATGCAGACAGCTAGCACGAGAAAATGATGATTGTAGGAGAATTATTGATTTTTTTACTAGGAGATCCCAGGCTGTCTGATCTTGTAGTTTCTTGCTCAAAGGTTGGTTTGGTTGAACATAAAATGGCTGCTTTGGCAACAGTCATGAAGTTCCTCACCCAGATGTTCTGCTTGTGAAGAATCAGGGCATGTGAAGACCCAGTGCCCTCAAACTAGTGGACGATGTGCACACTCTAGGGTAATTTGGACCAGCAAAGTGCCTTGTTATCGTTGTGGTAACTGTGGCCATATTGCTAAATTTTGTTAGTTAAGATCTTTTTCAGGTGGTCGACAAGTGCAGGCAAACTGGAAGAGGAACGCGAAGGGGCACGTGAAGACACAAATACCCCGACGACAGTCATGAGCCCTGCCAGCACTGCAAAGCTCTACACAGGGACCACAAGAGGCTCAGCAGGGATTGATATACCAGTAGCCGAAACAGTAACTATTTTGACAAGAGGTATATGTAAAGTGCCTCTTTGATGCCTATGGTCCTATAGGCCAAGGTTTGAGTCCTTTTCTGATGGGAAGATCTAGTAGCATATCCTGGTTTAGAGCAAATTTGGGACAGAATCCCCAAAGGGGCTCTGTTAGGAAAGCGAATTCAATCAGCCCCTCTCCCCAACTGGTCCAGGAGAAAATACCTCCTTGGATAAAAGTGGAAAAAACTGTTTATTAAACAATAAAACCTAAACAATATTAAACAATAAAACCCCTTGCCGCTCCAAAAGAGATGACAAACTGAGAAAACCCCATCCCCGGGTTGCAGCTCAGCTCACTCAGTCTCTGATCAGTCCCTCCGGTGCTGGAAATGTCACAGGCCAGGACCGGCCCGGTGGGCCACAGGTGCAGCTGCCGGTGCTCCCCTGGGTGTTCAGTCCAGAGCAGGTTTCAAGAGGTCCAAAGAAGAGGGAAAAGAACCACAGTCCAGGGAACTTCTTTGCCTCAGCTACCTAAACTAACTAAAAGCAAAGAAGAGCTCTGTCCCGCTGTCTGTCCATCTGCAGACAACACAGTCCAGAAGGAGGAATGTGTAGGAGGGAGTGCAGTGTCTGAAAAAAACTGATTCTTCCCTCCCCCCCTTCACTCTCTGCAACAAGTCTTAAAGGTGAAAAACTTACTATTCAGCATAAACAAAACGAGATGATTGGGGATAAAAGCATCATATAGTCAACCCAGGACATAGCGCTATTCAAGGTATTAATGTCCATTTGGGTCTTACTGATTCTGATTATGTGGGACAAATTCAGGCTATGGTGTCTGTTAGTGAACCTCCTGTTGTTATTCAGAAAGGTACTTGTATTGCTCGACTTGTTCCTTTTATGAGTTCTGTTCCAACTGTAGTGGACCGGAGTCGTGGCACTGGAGGTTTTGGATCTACAGGACCACTTCAGGTTCTCTGGACTCAAAAGGTGACAGATGAGCATCCAGTAATGCAATGTTTGGTCACTGCTAAGGGATGTCATCCAGAAACTACAACAATATCAGGTGTACTTGACACAGGAGCAGATTTAACTATAATTTCACAGCTTGTTTGGCCTCCAACACGGCCCCTCACTCAATCAACCTTTGGAGTTGTTGGGTTAGGTGGGTCAACTGCTGGTGCTTTATCTGCTATCACAATCACTGTAACACATCTGGAAGGCCAACAAGCTAACATTAGACCATATGTTAGTAATGCTCAGCCTAATTTATGGGGACGTGATTGCTTAACCCAATGGGGTGTTAAATTCACAACAGAGTTTTAGTGGGGGCCACTAAGATGCATGGCTTTAAACGTCTGGTTGTGTCCTTGACATGGCTGACAGATAAGCCTGTCTGGATTGATCAGTGGCCCCTGCCTACTGAAAAGCTTCTTGCCTTGCGAGGCTTAGTGAAAGAACAATTACTAGCTGAACATACTGAAAAATCATTTAGCCCAAGGAATACACCAGTGTTTGTAATAAAAAAGAAATCTGGTAAATGGAGACTTTTGCACAATTTGCGGCAGATAAACGCTCTGATGGCCGCAATGGGTGCTTTACCATCAGGTCTCCCAATAACTACAAAGATTCCACAAGGATGGGAAATAATTATCATTGATTTGAAAGACTGCTTTTTTACAATTCTACTGGCTGATCAGGATAAGGAAAAATTTGCCTTTACTGTGCCTTCTTTAAATCATGAGGAACCAGCCCAAAGATATCAGTGGATGGTTTTGCCTCAAGGAATGAGAAATTCTCCAAGTATTTGTTAATGGTTTGTGGCACAGGCTTTATCTAAGGTCTGAGAACAATTTAGCAATTGTTATTGCTATCATTATATGGAGGATATCTTGTTGGTATCCGAAAATAAACAATTGTTGGCTCTCGAACAATGGGCTGTGAAAGATTTAGAAGCCTTTGGTTTCATTATTGCCCTGGAGAAAGTTCAAAGACAGATGCCTTGGAGATACTTGGGGTTGATAATCACCAATACACAAATTGTGCCTCAACTTGTAAAATTGGACATTGATATTAAAACTGCTGTTGACATGCAGAAATTGGTTGGTGCAATAGGTTGGCTTAGGCCATACTTGGGGATAACCAATCATCAACTGCAACCTTTGTATGTCTTACTGTCAGGGATAATTTCTTCTACCGATGAGAGACATTTGATTGCTGCAGCAAAAAAGGCTGTAGAAGAAATTGAATTGGCCTTTGCATCTAAATTAATTACTAGAATAGATGTCTCTGTTGAGGTACAATTATTTATTTTGAGAGATGATGAAATACCATGCGGATTGTTGTGTCAATGGAATGATAAATGGGAAGATAATTTACATATTTTGGAGTGGATATTTTTGTCTTTCAGGTCCTGAAAAACAGCTCCAGGTCTGTATGAGCTTTTTGCAGACATCATTATCAAAGGTCACAGAGGCTGCCATGAGATCTTAGGCCGTGATCCTGTAACTATTGTCATACCGGTACAACAATGGTATTTTGAGTGGTGTTTTCAAAACAGTCATGAGCTGCAGTCTGCTTTATCTTCCTTTACAGTCAAATAGCATATCATTTACCTTCTCATCCTATTTTAAATTTTAGTAAGAGGATTCCTTTCCAGGGGAAACAACTTTGCTCTTCTGTGCCAGTGGAAGGTGCAATAGTTTTTACAGATGGATCAGGAAGAACTGGAAAAGCTGCTGTAGCCTGGAGGAAAGATGACTGCTGGGAATGTGAAGTAATGGTTCAGCAAGGGTCTCCTCAGTTAATTGAACTTTGTGCCGTAGTCTTGGCCTTTACCCTATTTCTTAGTTCTGTAAATATAGTTACTGACTCTGTTTATGTTGCTGATTTAGTAAAGCAGTTAAATCAAGATGTGTTGTATAATGTAAAGGAGAAACCATTGTTTGTTATGTTGTTGAAATTGTGGACCGTTACTCATAATCAAAAGCATTCTTATGTTGTTATGCATATTCATAGCCATACATTGCTACTTGGATACTTTGTTGATGGTAACGCCTATGAGGATTCCCTTGTGGCTGTCTCAGCAGTAAAAACGGTGCCTAATGTGTTACAGCAAGCTGTTCTATCTCACCAATTTTTTCATCAAGGTGCTCAGGCATTACAGCAGCAATTTAAATTATCACATAGTGAAGCAAAGTCAATTATTTCTTCTTGTCCTGGTTGTCATATGTCTCATCTTTCACAATATTACGGTACTAATCCTAGAGGCTTACCTAGAGGCTTACTTCCTTTGCAAGAATGCCAAACAGATATTACAAAAATGCCTGAATTTGGCCATTTAAAGTATGTTCACGTTACAATTGACACCTTTTCTCATGCCATGGTTGCTTCAGCATTGGCAGGTGAAACAGCCGGGGATGTTATTCGTCATTTTTGCCATGCTTTTTCCATCTTAGGCATTCCATCACATGTAAAGATGGATAATGGCCCGGCTTACGTTTCAAAGAAGTTGCAAGTGTTTTTTTGTGCCTGGGGTTTTGGTCATTCTACTGGTATCCCTCATGCTTCAACAGGCCAAGCTATTATTGAATGTGGTCATGGTATATTGAAGTGCCAGGTACAAAAACAAAAAGGGGGAATGCAGAGGGAGTCACCTCAAGTGAGATTAGATAAAGCCGTCTATGTCTTAAACTTTTTGTGTTCTTTACCTGACTTACAAGTGTCTCCTATATTCTACCATTTTTTGTCTTTGAATTCAAAACAGCCAAACTTTAAGAAAAGATTAAGGTATGGGTTAAAGATTTAATCACAGGAAAGTGGACTGGCCCAGTGGAATTAGCAACATGGGGAAGAGGATATGCATGTGTTTTAACAGAAAATGGCATTTGATGGGTCCCTGCCCATTGCATTAAACCTTATTTGGAGCACACAGGAAAGGACAGGATTGATGAGAGCAAAATGAGCAGGCATTGGCTATTAAGTGGATGGAAGCATGGACCCTCAAGGTATATGTGGTAAAGATGGTAATTCAAGACAGAGTAAAGGTAATTATAGGTTTACGCTGACAATCCAAAAGTTGAGTTAGTGGATGTTACTTTTGCTTCTTTTCTTTGGGTTCTCTTACAGAGAGGTGGGTAGTACTGAGAAATGTGTCTTGTACCATTTCCTTTTGCAGGGCACCAACAGTCCCAAAGTAGGGGAATTTGACGCACCTAAGGGAGAAATGTTGCCTTTGCATAGGGGTTGAACTAGTAGCTAGTAGTGAAGTCCACACTTTGAGCAACTAGGTTGGTTGCCCATTATGATAGCAGCAACCAGTTGTAAAGTTAAGTGGATGCAACTTGGTTCTATGTGATGACTAGGCCGATGACTTGGTCTCTGATTCTGTGTGGGAGAACGTTACTTGATTAGAGGTGAAGGTGTCATTCTGCTGCAAATGTGTCATCTGGAAATTGCACGGTCTGTAACGGTATTTGAAGATCTGTCTTTATGTGCTTTTTATATGAATGTTAAGATTGTGAGGGTGTGTGTGTTGTGGAGTTGGTAGAAGTTGGTTATCTGTAAGTGAATGAAAAATGGATCCTTCATCTGCTTGGATTTTTGCAAGGGCCCTGCAGAAGTCCTTAGCAGTTGTATTTGTGGGTCAAATACAAAAAGGGGGAATTGTGGAAGAGACATTCTGTGCTGTTCTTGTGAGCCAGCAAAGGCCTCCTGAAGGTAAAAGAAAGCCCCATATCTCTCCTGAGGAAGACATCATGGAGACATGATGAAGGAGAGAAATTTAAGAGACACAGACTCTAGCTGGCTCACAGAATGATGTGGCTCCTTGGTCACCCACTGAGAACTTTGTTTCTTTCCTATATGGGCAGTGAATGTGTATGTTAAGTGAGTGTAAATATCTTGAAAAAGTGTAAAAGCAACATGTTGCTGTAATAAAACTCTCTTGCACCCTTCTGATGGAGTCGTGTTACTTTATGCTGTGTCGGGCTCTATAACGATAGGGACCAGATAAATTGAAATAATCTGCTAGTCTCCCTTGACACTGCTTTGCTACTGGATGGAAAAGAAGGCAAAATTGCAATTTATTGGAAAGCTCTGGAGAGAAAAATACAAAACACATTTCTAAAACCTTGGGTTTAGTGCCAAGCATTTATTTATTTGTAGAGAGATTAAGGAAACAATAATGAATCAATTATTGATTGACTCTTGCCTGTCAAACAGAGGAATTGTTAATAAAGTAAGAGGTTGCCAGATTTGTCTATTAAGTATTGTGAGTGAACATGTCATATGCACTTGGGAAAGCTGCCAAGAATAGCTGGTGTTTTGGAGAGGCAGAATCTGAAAAAGATATATGTGTGTGTGTGTGTGTGTGTGTGTGAAAGATTAAGAAAATGGCAAGCCAGTTATGTCTAATAACAGGAACATAAAACCTGAAAACTATTTGCGTGGTTGCATTCTCAGCATCCCCAAACCCTACATTTTCAATAAGAAAAAGAAAATCATGATTTTCAGTGGAACCTGGGTTTCAGCAATTTTTTAGATTAATGTATCCAGCTAGAATGAGTAGTACTCATCATGTATTCACTAGTAATCACGGAGCTACTATGCAAAAAGAGGAGGTGTCCTCTTACATCTTTACTGTTTTTGTAAAAGATAAGTGAGCTGTTGGTGTAAATTATAAAGACGTGAGTTAGGTGCTTCATTCTGGAGGGAAATTAGATGGTAACTGTCCAAACTAGTCATGTCACAGTGTTTTAATTCAGGAGGAGACAAATGGGAAGTACTCTTGCATGTGTTTAAGTGTTGTAGAAAACATGTCAAATAACTATCAAATGGTTCATCCTGTAATTTTGTAATCAACAACAAGATTGAATGCAGATTGTTTAAAATACCTTAAATAAACTGTGCATTTCTACATGCATCTCCTACTGCTCCACATACCTTTTGAGAAAATATTCTTTCTAAGAAGATATCTCTTTCTTCTGTTCCTCTGCAAGCTAAGAGAATTTCCATACCTGATTCAATAGAAAAAAAAGGTGGAAAAAAATAGATATTTTTTTCTTTAACTGCAGCAATATGATCAGAACAATAATTCTTGAGTCCAGGGATAATCTAACCATCTAACATATTAATTGCCATCTATTTTTTCCTAATGGATTGCATCTCTGAAGCATTGTTAAGAAAGGAGATTACTGTGATTGTCGCAGTTGAGATAGACACATCACTCGAGGTTGATGTGGCAACAGCAAATTTTTATTGAGTGCGGTTCCCTTTATATAGTTTTTGAAAGCCTGTGGGGTTGGTCCTGATTGGCTGAATTTGGTTGCCACCCGGCTTACTGGCCAATAGCTGCATCCCCAACAGCCTAAACTGGTTCCCTAATAGCCTAGACTGGTTGAGTTATAATTAGGGTTATCTATGACTGTGAGGCTTCCAGGCCGGCTGTTAGGCCCCATGGAATAAATTTGATTATGATATTGGAGCTTGCTTGGAGAATGACATACCACTGCACTGCAATGCTTCAGGATTGACACATCTCGAGGTACTACTTAAATTTCCCATATTGAAAATGTGTATTTGGTGGTTGAAAAGCTCTTTGGTTAACACAATTGAGGAAGCTGTTGCCTAATGATTACTATGCTGAAGACTAAGTAGACAAAATCTCACATATAAACCACAAAAAATTACATTAAGTGATACTGTTTTTTTTTCTTTAGCATTAGAACATCAGAACTTGAATGTTTATAACTTCTTCAAGCAAGAATCTAAGAGATGCTGAATACAAACATATTCTCCTAAGCCTTGGTGCATCATACAATCAAGAATATGCCATTTGGATTTTCAGACAAATATCAAGGCTTTAATATGTTCTTGAGTACTCAGGAACAGCTCTTTTCATCATTGAAGTCTGAGTATTCAGAGTTGAAGGGCCTGTATCATCTACTCCAATTACATCTCTTTTAAAATACCAGTTCAATCTGTACTTTCTAAGCAATTTTTACTCCCTAAGTACAAGGCTTCTGAAATCTGTTACTGAAAACCATGCTCCTTAGATTTCCCTAAAACATTTTATATATAGGCAAAACTTCTTCAGTAGCATCAAAAATGGAATAAAAATAGATAATTGCAATGCAGATGTTGACAGAATCAGCTCAATATTTGTAAACCTTCACGTGAACGTTGAAGCTGGACATTCACAAATGCAAAAGTTTTCATTTATAACAACTACTCTAGAAAATGTTGATCGTGAAATACCGCGACAACAGAAACAACATGCAGTGAACCTCTTCAGTACATAAAAACAAATAGTTCCTCAATGCAACAAAATAAATAGCATGGTGGAAGATTTAGTTTTAGTTATTACTAGCAGCCCAGCAGAAAAGTGCATTTTTTACTTTTAATTGGATGTGGCACAGAGGAGAGGTGAGATTTGGAGCACCAACTCTCAAATAAGGGCATGAAGGATGAAAGCTCCTTCTGGAAATACTGAAGGGGCTTAACTTGGAGCACAGTGTTTTTTGAAGACTGGCTGGTGTATTTTTCCTGATTTTAAGCATCTGCCAGCATCCTGCCAATGTTCATTCACATGTTGTCATTTTGCATTCTGAAGGTTTACAAAGATTTGCAGTCTCTCTTTGCATTTTACCTAAGATCTAAACATCAGAAAGGGGCTCACCGCATGTTTTGAACTTAAAATTCTTCCTACTTCTCTCCATCATGTAACGCCAACTTCTTCTAAAAGCAGGTACTCCCTGCCTTCCAATCCTAGCCCAAATGAGCACAGGATTTGTACATCAATAATTCAAGAGATTTGCTTGTGACTCTGACACAGAGAACATGATTGTGGGTTCTGGCAACTCCCTCTCAGCAGCAGCACCATGACTGTGAGTCCCTGTCTGCCTCACACATTGCCGTGGAACCAGCTGCACAGAATGCCATGGTAATACCAGCCATCGAGAGCCACAGAAGTCAAAAGTGTGATTCTGTGACAGTTTTCTAACCAGCAAATTCAGACTAATTAGTCTCCAATTAACTAAACAGCATTTTATTTATGTGTTTGAATTTATTTCTTTCCTTTCCTCATCCCACAGTTTTAATCGTGTAACCTACTGCTACAAGATTTGCTTGCTGTAATGTTTTGCTTAAAACCCTCCTGGCCTATAATGTTTTGCTTAAAACACCCCTGTATCAGATTTTCTGATTAATTTTTAGCTATATACTACATATAATTGAATTTAACTGCAGTAAGTATGTGAACAGAAGTATTCAACATAGGGGAAAGATGTTCAGAGTAATTTCCACTTGTGTGATTTATTTATGAACCCAAGTTATAGTATTTTTAGCAGATTTTTCTAGATTATTTTCCTTTGTTCTTTTTCATTCTCCTAACATTTTAAACTATATTTCATAACTCTTCTCTTTGTTTTTATATTTTAGTAATAATGTTGTCCCAGTGGCTTATTTTGGAGTGTAAGGTGTCCACTTGTGGCTGAGACAGAAACGATAATGAAAAGATGTAACTGTGCCTCAAATTCCCTGTAACAAGGCAAATGTCACCTCTGACCTCTTTCAGCACAGATTTCTTGTGCCTGTGTTGTACAAAAAAGGTCTTGCATATATGATGAAAATCTGCATAAATTATGTTTAGTGTTTCCAAGATTATAACTTAACTGCATTGCCATGCCATAAGCCCTTCTTAGGCCTCTGTCATGTACCCCAAACAACAAAAACAAAATTACAAAATGGGAAAGACTGGAAATAACCTCCTGGAAGTCACCTGGTCCAATCTCCTTGATCAAGCAGGGTACCACAGAGCATATTGCTCAGGATGGTATCCAAACACACTACTTGTCTACCTTATATCCACAACATTGAATTTACCATCCAAAGAGACACCCGAAGACTTTGTGGACTATGGCACATAGTCACTTAATCTAGTCCTGATTTGTCAAGAATTAGGTTATGGATCCCTCTGCAGAAGGAAGCTAGTTGCACCTTCTGAATATACACTTGGAAATGGCTGTCGTGGAGGTGGTGACACAGCTATTGCTTCAGACCAGATTTTACAACAGCATGTACATCTGTTGGAGGCCTGAGTGACTTACTCATGGGAGCACAAACTGTCTTGCTGTGATCATTCAGGGGCTTTGGCTGATCTATGACTACTGACAAACATGGAGGTTCAGTTAAAGGTTATTGACTATTACCATGGAGCTCAAATCAGCCTATTTCAGTCTGTGTAAGGATGTCCCAGAGCCAAATTAAAAAAACATTTGTATATTCCATGCCATGCTTTCCCAGTTCTCATACCCTCTGTAGACACATAGTTTTTTCACCATTGTCATGCTGAGGATGTTGCTGGACATTGGACCAAATGGATCCTACCAGCTGTGCTTGCATTCATCCACAGAGTCCTTGTATCATACTAAAAAGAAACCAAAATAATCTCTCCTTGCCATTCCTTTCTTGTCTCACAACCATTCCAACAAACTTAACCTAAATTCCTGTCTTCTAATTCCTCTTCCAAAACTTTCAAGAATAAAAAAACCCCAACAACATGATTTTCCTTTCTTTCTTTCTTTGCCAGGGCAATTTTTCAGCCTTGAAAGTACTTTGTTTCTTCTGTCAAAAAGTGTGGAAAAAATAGGGTTTTTTTCCTCCTTTCCAGTCCAAAAGATGTTGAGATGTACTTCAGTCTTCTTCTTTCACAATAATCCTGCATAGATTGCTACTCTCCTATGAATCAGAATATCCTGTTAGTTACCTAACTTGACTTCATTCTCTTTTATTCACTAAACAACCTCTTTTTCCCAAAATAGCCATATATGTATGTGACAGTGGTCACAAGGGTTTTCAGGATGAAGGGAGAGACGTAGATCTGACTCCATGTCCAGAAGGCTTGATTTATTATTTTATGATATATATATATATATATATATATAACATTATACTAACTAAAAAGAAAAAGAAGGACAGGTTTCCTCAGAAGGCTAAGCTAAGAATAGAAAAGAAAAGAAAGATAACAAAGGCAGCTCTCTGACCGAGCAAGAGAACCAGCTCTGCCGTGACTGGTCAGTGAATCAAAACATCCACACCAGACCAATCACGGACCCACCTGTTGCATTCCACAGCAGCAGATAATTATTGTTTACATTCTGTTTCTGAGGCTGCAGCTTCTCAGAAGGAAAAATCCTAAAGAAAGGATTTTTAATGAAAAAGATTTCTGCGACATATGTATCAGTCCACCAGTGAATAAATGGTTTCAGCCCCTCATGCCAACACCGCCTTGGGACCTGAATAGTACTGAGCCATTCTTTCCTTCCTCAGCTATATTTCTGGGTCCTAGGGCAGGTTAATAGAACAAATAAAATGGTGACAGAGCAGAGAACAGCTGAAGTCAAAATATCTTTTTATTGAATAAATAGTGCTAAACTAGAAAACTATAATATTGAAGGCAAACCCAAAAGATTTTCTGATCAACAGCTAAGAAGAATGAGTCAGGGAGGAAATTAACAATCATAGCAGCAAAATCCCTGAAAAAATGAACAAGAAAGAGAAGTTATTAATAGAAATTGTAGGTGGCAAAAAATCTGGGGAATAGGGAATAAAAACCTCTCTGGGGTTCTGCAAAACATTGTTGAATTCATTCATGGAAATGAAGTTGTTTTGCAACATAGCCCAGGAAACAGGCTATCTGTCTGCTGGTAATAGAACTGCTCTGGATAGAGCAGTTCTATTACCAGCAGATAGAGATCCTCTGCCTAAAGGTTACTAGGGTAGCTCTTGGCTGTGCAGAGGGAGAAGGAGAATTATGAAGGGGTTTGGCAGTATCATAATAACACATTGCAGTGCAGGGTTCAGGTCAGGTTTCTCCCTATTTCTGTAACTTCCTTTCCTTGCAATCTGTGATGTGACCTAGTCCAGCCAGCGAGCTTGCCTTAGGCATGGTCAGCCCTAGGCCATGGAGAACCTCACCCTAAGTTCAGAGACATTGTTTCAAGTTATGGAGAGTTACAGTTACAGTTCATTTGCAAAGGATCATGGAGGGGCGGGGTTATTATGTTAATTTGGGTTACGTGTATGTCTGTTGTTGGTTAGAAGGTTTCTAGAATGTTCATCGCTTAGTCTATTTAAGTTGTAGTCCCCCATTTTACAGGGTCTTTGTGTGCCTACATTCAGGAGCATCTATTCTGTCGCTGTTGCACGCAATAAAGGACCCTCGGATTTCACTGAAGACCTGTTACCAGCTTTTAATTTCTGCAGCTGACCAGTCACATTACTGCTTGTCCCCACAGACAGTGGGCAGCATGGCACAGCACCCCATGATGGCTTTCACCATAAGATACCAGCAGGTGGCCAGTCTGTTTTGCAGTGCCGGTCATGTTAGAAAGCATTTCTGAGTTGTCTTTTTCCATTGTCTCATTGGCATCAGAACCAATCTCTTGTCATTCAATAATCTAGGGAAAAAGCATCTCTTTACTACTGCCTGGGAACAATAATTGATATGGTTGCCCAAATCAGTCTTCTCAAAGAGCAAGCATATATTAAAATCCCCTTTAAGAATATGTCTGAAGATGCCAAAATGCCAGAGCACTGGGCAGATGTTTTACAGCTTTTCTTCCTTTTTTTTGGACTTTGCCCCAGAGCAATAGCAGTGTACCTGAGAGTGCAGCTCCTTTTGGAATTTATCTGTATATAAGTGCTTAGAAGATC
>VZSU01000040.1:656383-669786 GCA_013398715.1 Nesospiza acunhae
AGTTAGTTGTTATTTGGAACTCTTATAAATCAACTGTCAATCAAATATAGTGTCATTTGAAGAAAAGGAAAGAGAGATAGAGGTAAATAAACTGCCAGAATTTAGCAACACAATGGCAGATGGAAAAATACTAAATATAAAAATCTATCTCCAAACTCATACTTTGCATTTACATAAATAAGATTTAGGCACAGAGAGTGAAAGAAAAAACAGTCACACCCAGCTGACAGTATTACTTCCTACCTCTGCCTGATTTTTTGGAATGAAATGCTTCTTACTGATTGCTTATTTTAGAACATTTGAAATTTGGCAGTTCCAGGCTCATGAACAGGTTCTGGCCTTCCTCAGAACCTATGATTAAATTGCTACTGAAATGCATGACAGCAAGAACAGAAACAGGTAAAGACCCCAGGTGTTCTTGCTAGTGGCTTCAGACACTATTGCCCTATGGGGAAAGTGAGACAAGACATCCAGTGTGATCCAGTTCTGACTGGAATAGCCTTTTTTTATACTAGTATCATGACTTTCAATAAAACTACAGGAAACAGAACCTAGAAATAGATTTATTACTATAGAGGTAAGGTATAATAAGACAGGCTGTAGGATGCACTTGCAGAGCGCCATGGCAGCACAGAGAAGCTTGTCTCTGCCTGACCTTGGAGGGAGGAGATGTGACATGGCAAATGCCCTACGGAGAGGAGCCTGCCAGAGCCTGCTGGACGAGTGGGCAGCACGTGATCACCCCATAAAAGGACATTAAAATGTGTTGCTGACATGGAAATTTGTGATAGTTTTTTTTTAGTGAAAAATACCATATAAGGAAATGCTGTGTCTTGAAGAAGCTTGTTCAACAGAAATCTCAACATCCCTACTGATCTTAGTCTGTGCATCAGCTGTTCCCAAATTACATTCAGGAACAGAATGTGGACTGAAACAATACCGAAGTACTTGTGTGACTGTCTATTACCCTGACAAAAGATAGTCAGCTCCCTTGGAACGAGACTGTACTTGTGAGAATTTGACTAAAAAGTCTCAGGTTGACAGAGCATGAGTAAAAAACAACAGGGATGAGTAGATGCCAAACTTAATGGCATTTCAATTCCCTTAGTGGAAAGTGCAGCTTTCACTGACAGTATGTCCTGAAGCAGTCAGAAAAAAACAATTAGCCTTTTTCTTTGGTGGAGTTCAGTAAGTGAAGGAATGGGACAGCTGTAGCATTGCCAATCTATAGATGGATTGGCATTAACTGACACCAACTCAACCAGCCTAGCTTGTTAGAGAAATAGAAGTAAACAAGTGCCCAAGTATGTTACTGATAGGTTAGGTCAAACTCAAACAGGGGACCTCAGCCAATCCCTTTGAATTATGAATACACCCATATTGTTGGCCAGTGAGATAGGTGGAGTTAATATCCTTATCCAAACATGTTTGGAATCATGGAAAGTTTGAAGTCCCTATAAAAAGGAGTGCCCAACATGTTGCTGCATAAACATCGGTGTGTTCTTGTTGAGAGTTCTTTGCTGATTGAGGAGTTTTTGTTAGATAATGGGCATATTCAGCTGATGCACAATCCAGCCTGCTTGTACTAATGGACAATGGTCACATACACAAGCAATGAATAATGGACATATTCAGAAATTGGGTCGGTATATCCTTGAAAGAGATATAAGAAGAAGAATCATCAGGACTCAGCAAGTTTGTCAGCAAGCTTGGGAAAGTAAGAAAAAAGTGAGTCATGGGTGGGCCAGACAACCACAGCAAAACGCGTGAAAAATTAGGGGATCCAATCAGCATTCTAATTTAGATGCGTGAACAGCTAGGATTAACCAATCATGTATTAGCTAGAGACGCGTGGACAGTAAAGATTTATTATAAATATAGTCTTTTTAGGGATAATAAATTTGGCTTCACTGGATCATGTTGGTAATGGTGTGATGTCCCTGAACCTCCGCACCCTGCATGTTCTTGCCACATTCCTGTCTCCAAAACTGGGACAAAGGAATTATGCTTTTTCTTTTCTACAAAGGACATATATAACTTAATTGTGGTAGAATGATGTGTGTCAACACAGAAACAAAAAAAGTCAGGAAATACAACTGGTTGATGTCAAAAAGAGATGGAATGTACAAAAATTGGCAGTATCAGTGTAAAGATTGTTGAGGCACCATAGGGAAATATCTAGAGAGGAAAACTTAATTACAGAGGAATATATACAGCATCTTAAAGAAAAAGTCTTCTCAGAGCCACTACTTATTTCCCACCTGTTGGTTTTACTTACTTTAAAAAATTTTATTTGTCTTTTTAGCCAAACTCTTCCTGAAAGGAGGAAGTGGAAGTATGCAAAACTTTATGCAAACCTGCAAATCATAAAAAACCTAGCCTTTGCTTTTAATAAAACACATCAGTATCTAAGAACAGTAAAACAAGACACTGTGTTAATTCTGGCATTCATAATTCTGCAGTCTTCATATATATATATATATATCTCTCATATATATATCTCATCAAGCAACTGATATAAAGGTAGGCTACCTTGGACATGGCTGAACCTGTAGGAAATCATTGGCAAATGATGAAATTCTGCATTGCTTCCTCGATTGGTATAAGTCAGGGTGCAGCAACCACTGTGCAACTGACCCATGAATATAAAGAATACTTTTTTTTTAGTTTACAACTCTTGCTTTATTTTTGGAAAGATAAAACCAAAGAATGCACATAAAAGAAAATACATCAGTAGAAATATCATCACCTTGTGTTGTAACAAATAACATTGTAGTTACACTTGTCACTAAAATGTAATCAGCTTGATGTTTATCCACCATTGTTTTAACTGCTCTACTTTTTAGAGCAGACTTGTTTAAGCCTTGTGCAGAAATTGACATCCTTTTGTTATCATGAATTATTATTTCCATTTTTCCCCCCAGGATTTGCTATTTAGAAGGTTTTTCTTAGGATCATATAGAATGGCCTGGGTTGACAGGGATGCTAAAGATCATGTAGTTTCAGCCATCCCATCATGGTCAGGGATGTCTTCCAGTACCCCAGGTGGGGTCTCACCAGAGTGAAGTAGAGGGGCAGAATTCCCTGCCTGGCCACATTGCTCATCTCTCCCCAAGAGTGCATAACTTTGACGTGCATTTGGCAGTAGTAATTTTCAGGCATATGTAAGAATCAAACTGCAGAAATACAGAGAAGGGTTTTAGAGACAAATTGACATTGTGTTGATGAGACATTAATAGTAGATCATATGTTCAGAAGAACATTGGAAAAGGAGCTGACTGCCTGAACCGAAATTATGTTTCTGAGTTGTCTTGTACAACCTAAGTATTCTGGTTCTGGAAAAAGTTCAAGCTAGGGAAAAGATGGCCTGTTTCTTTATTTCATATTTGAAACCACTGAGTTGTGAAAACATTGTAAGGCATCTTGGAATGCTGCTTTCTATTTCTTACATTTTCTTGGAAAAGCAAAATGATATTTGATTTCTGTTCCTCCAAAACAATTTATTCACATGTATCAATCTTCCTGAACCTTAAAGTAACTACAGATGGGAGGATATTACATAAAAGCATTTGATAAATTTCTTTCTTCTCTTTTGTTCTCAAGTGAGCATTCCTTATAAGCCCTTTACTGTGTTTAAATTTAGAAAGAGGCTAGAAAATTCTATCTGAATTATGCTATATTTAGTGCTAAAAGTACTGCCATTGTCAAAGATTAATATAAGGTTCCCTGAGTACAGAGTTCATCAAACACCTTTTTAACATTCTCTTAATCTCATACACCGCCTTTTCTCCTTGCATACATTTCTTTATAACTGCAGTCACAAAAATCACTGGAAATTACTTATACAACAATTCTAGATATCCACATTAACCCCTTACAGCCTCTTCTCCAAAAGTGCATCTTTCCAATGTGTGCAAAAGTGTTTTTCTGTAGTAGCAAGGTATGTACTCAAGTAAATATCAGTATAAGCTTGCATGGAAAGGAGGATTTTCAGCTTAGTAAAGGCATGTTTAACCAAAACTTTGTTGGTGTAGATGAAAGAGGAGTTGTCTGGAAAGAATAATTCCACCAAAACTTGAGAAGAGAGAGAAGGTTTATATTATTTATATTGTAGTGGCTTCATAGTTCTCAAACCTATTTTGAATTTCTCTTCCATGATCTATCCAATTTTCCATTACCTTTTGTCCTGGATCTGCCCATGACAGAGTTAATTTTTTGCAGTAGGTTTGGAGTCTTGTTGGAATAACTACATTTGGGACTTCCATTCCTAAACCATGACAGTGTTTTTAAAAATTTTTGCATCTGAATGGGTCAGTCTCATAATTTCACCCTCAGGATAAACTTCTTTATTTCGCTTTCATGTATGTTGGTAGCAGAATACTTATTATTTGTGTGTACTCTGGCTGCTATGATATAACTCAAAACCAATCCATCGGGTAGATTTTATTGAACATTTGCTTTATTTGTTTTATTATATTTGTAACTTTTCGTCAGTCTGCTTATGTTATCAAATAATTTACAACACCCAAGTACATATATTTGTCAGTCTTCATTAAAATTGTTATTTCAGCAAGCAATAAAATTATTCTGGTTTGAAAAGATGCATTTTCTGTATAAGAATTAATTTTTTATCATTCAAACTGTTCATTAAATGATTATTGCAATATCTTTTTATTATTTGTGTGGATTTCTCTAGTCCACTGTTATTTAGCTTATCTTCTTTCAGTGTTTCTTGTTTGTTTGTTTGTTTGTTTTTGGTTTTGTGCCATTTTTTTTCTCTGTGTGTGGGTTTTCTTTGTTGTTGTTTTGTTTCTATATAATTAGCATAACCTTGTCATTCTTCTTTCTTGACATTTTATGAAGAGAAAAAATTCTCTTTAAGAAAACTTAGGTGCTAATTGCACCAGCCGAAAATTAGAGTTTTGTTTTATTCCTTTCACAATAAAGTGCAGTCCCTAAGAATAAGTGAACTTCATACCGCTGTGATATCAAATCATCCTCATTCATAAATACTTACAAGAGAAATATCTACTTCTGTTTTAAGTCTTCCCTTTCTGTTTGATAAACAACAAGTTTCTTCTTGAATATTCTAAACTCCTTCTTCTCCCTGTCTAGCTATAGAGGTTTAGCTGAAATCCTTACCTCAGCAATTTTGTTTATTTCAGAACCCATCTGTACCTGTTGCCATTTGAAAACATATTTCCTACTGCTTGCATATTTCCCTTTAATTATATGAAATTTAAATTAATTATACAATAGTTTTTTAAATTCCTGATTCAATTCACCTAAGACGATTCAATTGACCCAAGATAGCTTATCAGCAAAACTTATTAATTTAATATTGAGTGGAGCAGAATTCATCACACCTTGTATGTGTTTCAGCATGAACTTTTCCTTTATTTTGGTCTTTTAAGAATTCAGGAAAGGGAATAAGGATTTCAGAATTTAATCTATTTTTGAAGAAGGCAATATGATCTGATGGAGTGATTAAGCAGCTAAGACACAAAAAAATAATTCAAACAGCTGGAGAATTTCTTCCCAAGAATGCACGTGGCAGATATCCTTTTTTTCTTTTATGCACAGATTGATCTAACCAGTAAGGCTGTGAGAAAGATTGAAATTTGTCATTACACAGTATTCAAGTATTTAAAAGATTAAATAAAGTCAAGGGGAAATTAAATAACTAACCAAACTGATGATCTCTATATCTTAGTTAATGGAATTAAAAGAAAATAAGAAAATTATATTATGGTTTAGTGGATTTGAAATGCAACAGTAATATAGAAGATTTGTGTTCTCCAGAACAGAGTTTTCCCATATTAAACTGGAGTCTTTGTACTGCAAATGTCTAAATGAGTGAAAAAGCAAAGATTAAAAATAGATGGATTCGAAAATGAAAGCAGCAGAAACAATTTGTCATCCTGACCTGCCTGAAGGACTAGGGAAAATAAGAAAAGAAAGTTAACAAATACCTCTTTTAAGAAAAGTTTATTAAAAATTTTATATCTGCATTCTTTGTTCTTGCAAAGAACAGTGAGCAGAGCACATGTTGGCATCCACAAAGAAATTATAATAAAGCTTCTTAATTACACAAATATAGATAAGCTGTTACAGCTGGCTACACTGAATAAGTTCAATTTATAATTCAGATAAGGACTGCCAATCCTTGATTGCAGTATGAAGATACAAAGGAAGCAGAATCCATATAAACTGAGAATAAGCTTTGGGATTTTAAAATTGAGTGCTTGTTTTATGCTGCTAGGCTTGAAATTGATGTGCATGAAATCAGACTGTTTCTTTTATAGTACAGAAAGATTATCACTTTTTATTTACACAAGAGAGGAATAGACAAGATGATTGCAAATAAAGGAGAATTGATATTCTGAATGTCCTAACATAGACTTCCACAAGTCCTCTCAAGAACAAAAAGTACACAAGGCCTATTCTCTAATAATGACAGTTTAATGGGTAATAGCTGTGCAGGATACAACAGTTTCTTGCCTTCTTTCACCTGATTAAATATTAAATAATTTTAATGCTATGATTCCTCTTTCTCAAATACCTCTCCTTTTTTGGAGTTGTGGTGCAGGGTATCTTCTTGGCATATATTTCAGCAGGCTCTTGGACTCCTGCATGCATACACGCATACACCTACACATGCACACAGACAGAGACACAGAGAATTTAAGCATGTCCATCTCTTCAACATTTCTTCGTAGCAGTATTAAGGATTTTGGTGGTCAGTGTGCTGGGCTCTGTGAACACATTTATGAATATCTGTATCTCTCAAGTTTCCATGGGGAATTTAGTTACTTGAACTCAACTTCATGAATTTTATGTCTGAGCAAGAAATCTATTGTGAAGGTATGACAGTAGAAGGTATCATGTTTAATTCTTTCTTTGCATTTGATCCAAGACCTTCACAAAGTCATGAAGTGGGAATTATCAAGCTGTTTTATCAAGCTCTCAGCCCATGCTCTTGTATGTTTACAAGCTGTCTCACTGGGTAGTGATACCATTTTCAGGTATAGGTATTTCCATTTCCAATTATATTTAAGTTTTCTATCTAAGAATAAGGCAAATTTGATAAATATCTTTGCCCTAACATTAAATGTGGAGTAAACATTCTATAAATATTTGGTATTGCTCTTTCACCTGAGTAGTCTCTTGATAGGGAGTTAATGAAAAATCATCTTTCTCTGTGGTAGCTGTGGCTGTTCTCCTATGGGTTAAACAGCTGGAAATGTGATCAGAGAGATGTCTCTGAGAAATTTCTTTCAAGCTCTGTCCTGCCATGGAACTAGGTACCACAACTACATTTCCAAGCTTTATACCTTATCATACCTTAAATGTCTCCAGGAGACAGGTAATATAATGGTCATTAATAATCCCTTCTCCTGTTTTCTATGTTCACAGGTAAATTGCTGAAAGTCTCCTTGAATTCTTTACAAAAATATAACAGATTAATTATATACAAAAAGTTTTAAAATAAGAAGTCCATTCTGTGGAGGCTGATAAATGAAATTGTTGTATCTCTCGGGCTGGTGTAATATTTTCAAGCATTATGAACCTATGGTAATTTTTGTGTTAAAGGAAAAATAAGAAAGTAAGAGGACAGACAGTCAAGCAAGTGAAAGCTAGTGAAATTGCCTGCTACTTGCATTACTATAATTTTACTAAGAACTCCAACTTCAAACAGATAAGCAGATTGAAAGGATCAAAGAGCTGGACAACATTTGGAGAGGCATGTAGCAGCTTGCATCCCTTGATGGTCCTGCACAAGGCCATGAAGAAAAAGGGATCACTTTATTTACAATGAATTTCAACATTTAGATGTACCAGCTGGACTAAAAAGCCTGTCTAGACATGACCATTGCAGTCAGGATAGAACAATCTAAAAGACAAACAAAGCTGGGTTCTTCCATTGTATGGGAAAGCAGCTCAAAAGCCCTAAGAGTACCTTGGAAAACACACTCCTCCAAAATACATATTCCAGATTGGCAAGTATAATATACCCCAGTCTCACAGATCACTGAGTCATCTCTATATCATCTCTGAGCTATTTATTATATTGATTCTAAAACACACATCACATGCTACAAAATTTCTTCATGTCAGTTAATACTTAATGCATTGCGTTCTAATGAGGCAGGACACTAAATGTGATAGCTCAGATATTGTACATTCACACAGGGATTTTTCAGTAGACAACATACTAGTGCTTTTATGCTCCAAGTACAAGTACCATGTAAGGATATTGACAGAATATTGAGATATGAGTTTTAGCAATAATTTCCATGAAATAGAAGAAAAAGTTAAACATACATAATCATGATATGGTCCTAAAAGACACTGAGGAAATGCATTAATACACATCAGCTATTTTAATTACTAGTTTTAAAGCTTCACTAGTTCTTCTATACTTTGTGTTTAATGAGCTTTTATAACAGCTTTGTATTATCTCCAAATTAAATTTTTCTTTTTTTTAATAAGAAATTATGAAGTAATAAGTTCTTACATATATATATGAGTATGAAGATGTTTTGTTTCCAATATACAACTGTCTTAAAAAATAATTCATACCAAGGTATTGTTCATCTGAATAGCTGGTAAATAGAAGAGCTTCTACCACAAGACCAGTATTTCTCACTTAGTTATCTTTAGCTCTTGAATGAAAATAAAAATGGTTTGATAATCTAAATCCCTGAGAAATTCAGAGACCTGATGACCTAATGCGTTGAGAAGAGACTGGGGTACTGTGATATTCAAATATTTCTAATATTCATCTGAGATGACATGAATGCTTCTGTGCTTGGTAAAATTCTTCACAGTGTTTTCTCTTCATGAAATTTTCCCAGTAACTGTGCAGCAACAAAGGTGGAGTTTTGCAGCAGAGATTTTCTCGCATGTATTCTGCACTTTAAATGGGTAGGCATGATCCAAAGAATTTTGAAACACTAGAATGTCATGGAATGCAAATGGAACATACATATTTTAAGGCAGACCTCTGTCTCAGAGTTAGCTAATGAGAAATTGCTAGTTTCTGCTGGTACTACTATTATATTTTATAATAGATCACAGATAATTTATAAACCCACAATAAAATAACAGAATATGCTCAGCTGGAAGGGACCAAAATAGATCATTGAGTCTAGCTCCTGGTCCTGCACAGCACCATTCCAAAGAGTCACACCACAGGCCCGAGAGCATTGTCCAAACACTTCTTGAACTGTGTCAGACTTGGTGCTGTGAGTACTTCCCTGGGGAGCCTGTTCCAGTGCCACCCATGCTCTGGGTGAAAAATGTTTTCCTGATATCTAATCTAAACCTCCCCTGACACAACTTCATACCATTTACTTTGAGTTCTGTCACTGGGCACCACAGAAACAAGATCAATGTCTGCCCATTCTCTTCCCCTCACAAAGAAACTGTAGACTGCCATGGGGCTTCCTCTCAATCTCCTCTTTCCCAGGCTGGATAGACCAAGTGACTTCAGCCACTTCTCTTATAACTTCCCCTCCAGACCCTTCATGATCTTCATGGCCCTCCTTTGGACACTCTCTAATGCTGAATCATTTTCTTATAGTTGGTGGTGCCCAAAACTGGTCCCACCACTCAAAGTGAAACTACCCCACTGCAGAACAGAGTGGGACAATACCGTTCCTCACCTACCAACGTGGTAGGCTATGAACCTAGTTAGGTCCAACCCTATGACATGGATAATATTATGCAGGTTTGCAGTTTGGTTCATGTTTACTACCTTGCACTGGAACTCCACCAGGTCCACTCACATTGGCTGCTTGGAGGCATTTATTCCTTATATTAAATTCCACAATTTCTCCATATCCAAAACGGTGGGGGTATTTCCTGGGGTTATTCTTATTTACAGCAGTTTGATGAACAAACACATCTTCTTTATCATTCCAGGTTATGAAACCGTGTCCGTTTTTTACATTGAACCATTTCATTGTCCCCAAAACGTTCATGGCAAGGACTTTCTGACCTTTGCCAGTTGTTTTGTGTTGCTGGTGCCAGACATGTTGCTGGTGCTGGTGCTGAGGCACTGCTGTCTGAGGTTTGTCCTGCTCCCAGCACGGGCGGCTGCGCTGGGGCCCAGCCCCTTCTTGGGGGTCTGTCCCGGCTGGGCCCTGCTAGCATGGGGCTTCCAGTGCAGCATCAGTGGTGCGGGTCCTGCAGGCGGTTTCACTGCGAGGACTGTGGCTTTGAGTTATCCCCGGGTGGGACTGCCCACCTGGCTGGCAACGGCAGTGCCCGGCAGTGCCCGGCCTTGCCTGTCCGCTCTCGGCCTCAATGCTGGGGGCTTCTGTGGTGTGGGCTGGGCAGCGTGTATCGGCCGACTTGCTCCAGCCATGCGGAGCAGAAGCCGTGGGTTTTCCATGGGGGGGAGAGATCAGGGGCAGAGAGCAACGTCAGTTCGGTGCAAAGGGAGACGGCTCTCACCGCCTGCTCCGCATCTCATGGTGCTATAGCAACCAAGGTAAACACATCCGTTCTTTTGTTTACTGTCCTTTCCAGCACTGCAAGGCTGATTAAACCGTGTGTTTGGAAAAGGTTCACACATCCTTACTCATGGCAACTGCTACAGTCTGCTCAGTTGAGGAGGCTTAGGTGCAGGCAGTCACCATCTGAGTAATGGAGTGCTTGGGGTCCTGAGGAAGAGCCCTAAGTACCTTTTTGGTGTCGGGGTTGGCATTGGTCATGGTCACCTTCTGCAGAAGCTTGTCCCTGGCCTCAACGTTGTCAATCTGGTGTTCACAGGTGGTCAACGAACTTTATGAAAGGCTCGTCTACCCCCTAATGGATTGCTGAGAAGCTTTGGAGAGGGGTGGAGCTGTCCAGGATCTTCAACAAAGCTGTCTTGGCAGCTAACTTAATGTCAGTCAACACATCAGCTGGTAAAGTGGCCTGGTCCTCAGACCTATCAAAGACCCCATCACCTGAAAAGGCATTCATGGCATCATCGCCTAATTCCTCTACCTGATGTTTCTCAAATAATGGTCTTAATAGTTTTTTCCACTGCGATTCCCAAAGTAGAAATTCGGTAGGGGACAACAGTGCCGTCATGAGGTAGTGAAGGTCTTGTGGAATTAGTGGGTGTCCAGTGGGAGTCCAAAAGATTTTTAAAATAGGGAGAGCTCCTCCCATAGTCCTTGGCTGCTTTCCTCAGCTCCTTTATTTTGGTGTATGGGATTTGCTCCCACCGCACATCACCGTTCCGGGTCAAAACGACTGGCGCGAGCACACAGTCAGGGTTCCTCGCCAACTCCAAGTCCCTGTCCCTGACTGCCTCCTCCCTGATCCACACCCAGATGCTGCCTGGCTTCATGTTACCACTGGGAGTGCTGCAGACCTCATCCTCCTCGGAGGATGAGACTGCGCAGGCTAGGGTGCGGGGTCTCCGAATGACGGGTGGTGCCCGGTGACTGGGGCCCTGACAGGCCAAGATGGCCGCCTTCTGGTCAGGCCCATTTCCAGTTCCAACGTTGTGGGAACTGGAAGGGGCAGGAGACAAGGGGGTATGGCCTGATGGGAGGCTGGCCTCATGTGCCAGGGCCTGGCCTTCCTGGGGACTGGGACCACCCATTGAAAGCCCACCTGGGGGAGGAGCGAAAGGGACGGAAGGGGTGGAACCTGACGCACATGATGTCATTGCACAGGAGAGGGTGGGACCCGACGTGGGGGCAGAACTTGATGCAGTGGGAGGTGCTGATGGAAGGGCGGGAGGACTACTGGGCAGGGAGGAGGCATCATTTTGCGGGCTAAGGTGGTATGCCACGTGGTTGGCGCCATCTTGTGTGACTAACTTGCAAGTACATAAACTTGGGTCCAAACTGGGGACAAGGGTCTTAGGATCAGGGGTGCAGGTAAGGTCCGGACTGGGGTGGCCAGTCCCAGGCCGAGTAAGGGACTGAGTGGGGCAGGAGGCAGCAGGGAGCAGGTGGCAGCCCTGTAGCCTTGGGCAGGATCTGTGTCCTGTCCCACTCATAGGGGAAGAGGGTTCAGGATTGGGTGGGAGGAACACGGAGGAGGAGAACTGGGTGCCCCAACTTTCTTTTACTAACTTAAAAATGGGATCAAATAAAACATTAAATCTCCCCACTTTAAAATTCCCCTTAACTTGTTCGGCATAAATACATTTCCCAGCTTTCCCCTAAAAAGAAACAGAGAAAGCATCTTCCCAAGAGATCTCAGGGAAGTGCTTGAACAGAAATTTAACAAAAGCCTTAACTTCCCTCTTTGAAAATGAAACATTCCCCAGAACAAGGATGAATTGAACTTGGAGATAGAACTCCTTCTGGGCACAAGAAAGGTTTCTTCCCATTGCCCCAAATGTTTTCCCCCAGCGAGGTAAAGGGTGAAATTAAAACAAACAAGCCCGAGTGGGGTGCTCCCCAGCAGCAAGTCACTCACCAATCTGCGAAGTCCCGGGCAAAAAGAAGAAAGCCTCATGGGGGCTGGTCGGCTCCTGCCAGTCCCTCTGGTTTGCCGAAGCTCCCCCCGGAGCTGCAGGCAGGTCCTTGAAGGTGATGCACAGAAGGTTGTTGGCAGGCCAGGCAGAGCAGTCCTTACAGAATCAAGGCGCAGCTCTTCCTGGAGCTGGGTCCAAATGGCACTTGATTTTCCTGACGCAGCCGCTCACAGAGCCGCAGCGCCAAGGAGTCACTCTCGAGGATCTGGACAAGTGGACAACTGCCCTGGTCCCTGTTTGGGTGCCAGCTGTGGGATCACGGTGTTGTTCCTGGGCAGGTGCGGTCAAGAGCTGTCTCCTCTTGGTGTGGGTGACCAGCTCCCCCAGCCCACCTTGCTCTCAGGCCTGGAAGACAAGATGTATGCATGACCAGACGATGAAGGAGGGCTCTGAACATGGCTATAGGTCCAACAGGGTTTATTGCAGGGAGGTGGGAGGGTCCAGGTAAGGTGAGGACAAGGAGAGGGGCAGGAACACAACCACTGCTGAAGGGAAGCCAGCGGCAGAGCCCAGAACAAGGGTGGGGCCAGGGTTTATAACTGGGGGGAAGGTAGGTGGGGTCAGGATACATGTATCCAACGGTAAGGGGAGTCAGGGGAGGAGTTGAGATGGACTGACAAGGGGTACACCAATGAGAGAGGGGGGCAAGGGGGGTCCTATGAGGAGACCCAACCCGGAGAGGAAGAGCAAAGGAAGAGCAGAGAACCTTCTAGAATCGGGGAGTGGACCACAGTTGATTGACAGTCAGGCTGAAGTCTCCTCCCAGGGCATCTCTGCTCCTTCCCTGCTGTGGTCCCCTCCCACAGCGTGGTTTCTTGTGGAGGGGCAGAGATAGCAGGCAGAGATAAAATGAGAACTGGGCTGGGGAAAAGGGGGCTGGGTGTAGCTTTTTGCTCTCTTGCACTCTCGGCAT
>VZSU01000040.1:669796-710765 GCA_013398715.1 Nesospiza acunhae
TCGGCATTCGGAGGGGGAACATGGCAGCAGTTGCTGTGGGAAAAATTCGCCACCACCGTGGGATTCTGTCTCCTGCTGCCTTTCTTCTACCGTGAGTGGAGCTCTGCTTGTAAGAGTTGTTATGAGTAGAAAAGTTGCCCGTTTTTTAAGAGGTTGCAGAGTTCACAGGTTGAGCCAATTGCTGCCAGGGTGGAGTTCTAACTATTTGTTGTTGTAATCACCTGTTGTTAATAGTTTTTTGTTAACTACCTGTTGTTGATGGTTAGGAATTCCCCTTTTTGTTGAGGAACACCCTGCTGCTTCCTGAAGGATGGCGCCCTGGACGGTGAAGAGGAGGGGATATGGGGTTGGCATGCAAAAGAAGAAACCCTTCACCAAACCTAGCAAAAACCCCTAAAAACAATGAGCCAACACAGAATTAAGAAATTGAAGTGATGTCAAGACGTGAGAAACAGAATCCAGTGTCCGCTGAGACCCTTTTAACCTTTCACCCTAACCTAAAAGGACGTCAGCTAGAAAGAAGACCTTGAATGTCAAACTGAAAAAGGGGGAATCTCCTGGTGCTGTCATGAGGACAGAAGCCCCAGCTCTGCTGGCAGACCAGCAGACAAAGCTGCACTTTTTCTCCTCCTCCATGCCACTCCTGAGAGCAGCAGCAGCGTGAACATGACCCATCTGTTCTTCCCACCAGAGCTGATTTTTAGTAAAGGCATTAACAAGGAGAAAGATGTCCTGCCCTGTTTATTTCAAGAGTGGCCTTAGCACTGGGACGTTATTAACACCCTACTGCACCCAGAAAAGGACCCTTCACATTCTGCTCAGGTGCCTCAGGGGATACCCCAGGATCCCCCAGCCCTTTCCCCCTTCCAGGGAGCCTCTCCCTGCTGTGTGTAGCAGCCAGGCGGCTGCTGCTAGTCTGCCCCGTACCTCTGCCACTGCTCCGGGGCTTTTTTGTTTCACTGTAGCCCTTCACCCCCTGCCTGCCTATCGCGACTTCGGGACTTTGCTCCTCCCTGCTGTTACAGCTTCCTGCTTCCCTGCTACAGCTTCTTTTGCTATCCAGATGGGCACCACGGTCAGCTGCCTCTCGGGGTTCGTAAAGGAAGCTCCATCTCCATCCCTTCTGTCAGCTGTGTCGGCCATTACCATGTGAGAGCCGTTTGAAACTCGCGGTACAGCGCCACCTGCAGCCGCGGGGGAATCACCGCACCTGTCCGGCCTAGCTGGGGAGCCGCCAGCGCCCCTGCCGGCTGTGAGCGGAACTGCTCCAAGGGGGAAATTGCCTGACAGCCCACAGAAGGCTGTTGTTGGGTCTCTGGGGGGTAAGGTTCCGCAACTTCAGTATCTAGCATTTATTCAATTTATTTCCTTTTCCCATATCTTTGCCTGAAAGCTCCTTAATTTTAAAGTTATAAAACTTTAAAACTTTTGGAGGAAAGGGCGTCATATTCTCCAATCCAAGGGAGGTTCCTACCTTCCTTGGCAGACACCTCTTTCAAACCAAGACAAGTAGTTAAGAAAAAGTCAAGCAACTAAAAATAAATATACCTCATACAAACTATTTCTATGCAAAATAATTTCAGATGCATATGCAAGTTCTGCATGCTATTCAGATAAAGAGAGTGTAGATTTTTTCTTGCCAATTTTTAAAGAACCACTGGTGTCCAAACCAAAAAATTTATCTTCTCCTTATAACTGGTTTCAACAGCACATTGAATAAAATCTAGATCATTATATTTTTTCAGTATAAGCAATTGCCTTCAAGCCAGCTTCCAGACATATTAGTCTATTTAGCTCTAAAAATAAAGCTCAAAGACATGGATGTATGTTTTAAATATATTTTCCATTAACTGAAACCTTGTCCTAAGTAAACAATAATGAAAGTAAACAATATACAAGTGTATCTGGAATCACTTACTTCATCATAGTTACCTAGAGATCTGCTCAAGACAGAAGCCATGTTAAGGCTATAAAATGTAATCTGACCCAAGTCAGTCACAAGAATTTAAGAAAAAAATTTCTCCTGGACTGCGTGGTAACTTTCATATCGTTCCTGTGAAGCAAGTTACTTTCCCTATCAGAATTACACATTATCTTTCCAAACGTTCATCACATGCTTCAGGCAAGAAGCTACTGAAAATGAAAGGGGGAGAATATGGTCTGGATTACTACTCATCTGCCTTTATATCTCAACCAATACACCAGTGAGGGTGTTCATATGCTAGCAGTAGTATCAAGACCAGGAAATAGGGTTTATCTCATTGACAACATAAACAATTCTGTTCAGGCATCTTTCTTTCCATTTACAGTCACATACTTTTGTCTTTAGGTACAGCTAACTTAATCTTGGTTTTCTAAGGCAATAAACTTTAAATTAAACTGTCAGTCCATCCTAATAACTTAGCAAATGAGTTCTGCACAGGTCCATGAAGAAATTTAAGGGTCCAAAGCATTTTTTGCATGAGGAAACTTTCATACATTTTTTGTATGAAAGAACTGGAACTGTTCATTCTGCAGAAGGCTCAGGGAGGTCTCAAAAATGGTGTATAAATAAATGATGACTTTAAAGAAAGATGACGGAGCCACATTCTTCTCAGTAGTGCACTTTGACAACACAAGAGGGAAAAGGTACAAGTTAAAAACTGGAAACACCATATAAACAGAAGATAATGTTGTTTTCGGTTTTTCGGTTTGGTTTGGTTTGGTTTGGGGTTTTTTTGTTTTGTTTTGTTTTAGTTTGTTTTTTTGTTTTTACTGTGAGAGTGGTGAAATAAAGGACCAGGCTGCGCAGGGAGGTTGTGGAGTCTTCATCACTGGAGGCTTTCAAAACATAAAATGGTCCTGGGCAAACTGCTCTATTTGAATCAGCTCAAGCAGCAGGAGATGGACTTGATGATGTCAAGAGACCCCTTCCAAGTTAAATTATTCTCTGATTCCATATCCCTTGATCAAATTCAGCTGTATTTGTTAGAAGAGTAGCTGACTTAGACATTTTAAATTCTTTGGAATTTTTGGAAATAAGTAAGTTACAAGGAGGAGAGAAAGAGGGAACTCCATTTCTACGTCTGCAGAACAGACAATTAACATACTGCACTCCCTCAGCAGCAACAGTCCCCTAAATGGGATTCAGATTTATTAGCATGGGCATATTAGTGCTTGCATGGCTGCTTGGCTTATGAGCTTCTCCTGTCTTTGTGGAACAGGTCCTTCTTTCCCATTCTACAACAGTGGATGCAGCAGGGATATGGAATCATTGGAAGAGGAAGCAGCTCAGTGAGAGAGCTCTAGAAGACATTGGAAGTGTAAAGATGGAAGGTGGAAAACCAGTCATACAGCTGGCATGAGAGGAGCTGAGGTTACCTCAGAACATGACTGTAAAATCAGGCTTTACACATTGACTTGCTTGATAAACAATTAGAGCCATTACAGCACTGAATGCTGCTTGCATCACACAACCTTTTCTGTGTGCAGTAGAAGCAGAGCAAAAAGCATTACCATAATCCATTTCTCAGACAACTCCGTCATTCTTCTTAAAGAAGCAATTCATCCACGTGGAGCACCTTACCACAATATCTGTTCTTCCTCCAGGTTGGTGCATTGCTACATAACACTGCCTCAGGCTTCAAAGTCTCCCTCCACACACAGATTTAGGACTCAGCTTGCGCTTGCTAATGTTTCAGCAACATTAGCATTCTTCCTTCAGCAGAAGGAAGAACAGAGAGCTTGGGGAACAAGTGGCAGCCCTGGAGAGGAAAGGGTGAATGCCATGCAGCTGGAGATTCAGGGGAGATATTTGAAAGCATCTGTTTTTATTTTGTTACTTTTTTTTTCTTCTTCTTCCTATTTTCATACTCTTATAATGTTATTAACCTTCACTTTGATTCTTGCTTTTCTGCAGTCAGAGGATTATATGGCAAAACATGGGAACGGGCTGCTCAGACACTGTTCTGGAACATATAAGACCTGAAGTATTTTCTTGTTAGTGCAATGTGGAAGCACTGGAAAAAAGGATCTGAATGACCCAGAACAGCTACTGAGTCATGAAAGTAAGCCTGAGAAACGTGATAGTGAATGGAGGCAGGTAAGTTGACTAATTACTTTCTTTAATAGCAGCTGTCAATCTCTAAAAGGAAACGATGCTGAGAATAACATTAATGAGCTAATAAGGAAGCAGAAGTCCTCGGAATACTATCTGAACAGCACAGCTAATTCATCAAAGTGTTTTTTTAAAATCTTTTACTTTTTGAGAAAAGATGCTTGCACTTGACTATCTCCTGCCATCCAGGGAAGTAGCCATTTTCATCACTTCTGTATTAGCAAAACACTGTGAGCATGAATCCACTTTATCATAACTTCAGAAGTTGACTGATTGTTTACTAATTTGAGGCAAGAAGACCTACTGCAAAAATCCTACATCTCTTAAAAGTATTTTGGAGATACATAATCACATAAGGCTGGTGACTATTTGGAAGGGTTTGTCTCATGTACAGAACATATTATCAGGCAGCCTTGGCTGACTGTCCATGCCCATTCTGCCACTGGAACTTCTCCTGCTTTACATAGGTCTGGGTCCTCATTCCTTGATAGCATCCTTGTGAGTCAACAGGGGTTTTTTTTGGCAGGGGTATTCCAGGAATGTCTTTTATTGTCCCTTAGATGGAGACTGTGCCTAATGTCAGGAGTTGAATTTTTACTTCAGTATACTCATGATTATTCACTGTATGTTATTTACAGATTAACATAATTGTCACAGTATGTTGTCAATGAGTGGTTTAGGTTGCCTAAAGAATCACCATCAAACTTATTAGCAAAAGCAGATTTGATGTAAATAGGCAGAAAAGAGAGTTGGATGGCAAGGCTCACTCTTTCGTATACTACATAGATGAAACATACAGAGGAAAATCAAGTCAGAAGCACCGAAAGAAGAACCACAGAAATATCCCTGTTGGCTTCTGATCATACAGCTGTTTGCTTGAAAACAATAAGAGCACTGAAACTCAAACAACGTCTCCTTCTTGTTCCTTTTTGTCATTTTATGTTCCTTTTGTCATTTTATGTCACTTTACTTCCCTTGGAATACATTTTAGTTTCCAGGAAAGAAGTATTCTTTTTGTTTGGGACCAAAGGCCCTGCAAGAGGAAACAGAATAAACATAAACACAGAAGTTCCATCTCAGTATGAGGAAAAGCTTTAACTTTGAGGTTGATAGAGCATTGGAAAGAACTGCACAGACAGGCTGCAGAGGATCCATCTCTGGAGATATTCCAAAGTCACCTGGTCGTTGGGTGAACCTGTTCTGGCAATGGGGTTGGACTAAAGGATCTTCAGAGGTCTCCTTCCAACCAGTTGTTCAATGCTACTCTGGTGACCATCTACGTGTGCAGTTGGCTAGCTCTGTTACCACCTGAGCACCAGAATGGGACAACTTAACTAGAAGTGGAAATTACCTTCTTTTTCATGACTCCTTCTGGGAGTAACTCCTCTGAAAAGCAGTTTTTCATCTTATCAATCAGGTTCCTTAAGGCAGCACTTGAATGTCATCAAAAATCTTTAAAGTTTTGCAGTAAAAATGGGTGTAATGCAGTAAAAATCTCATTGATTTATGCCTTTATCTGGGGATATAAGGAATAAGCAGGAGATAAGGCATAAAATGAATACAGAAAGGAGAGGTTCATGAAGCCACTTGCAAAAGTGGCAGGAGAAAGTAGGGCTGAACAGTGCCAGTGTGAGCAGGTCTTCATTACAGCGCAGTAATTTTTCATGAATGCAATTACTTAGTATCCATTATATGTGGGGGCTGGAGAACTGGCAAAGGGAAAGGCTCCTGTATTCCCCTGGAGGGCCAACACCTGAGCTACAATCCCCCCTTACAAGCTAGGGAGAGCAAGAAAATTGCCCCCAGAGCCCTTTGCAACTGTATGTTGATTTCTTCTACCCCACTGACACTTCCCCCTCACTCCGCCCCTGTGCCCTCATCCCATTGGCCCTGGTCCCTGCCCCCTGAGATCCCTATATAAAACCCTGCTTTCCCTGCTCTGAGTGGCTCCTTTGTCACTGGACTCTTTGAGGAAGAAGCTGAATAAAGGTTGTCCTTGGAACCCCACACACAGACTCCGCCTCTCCTTCTATGCTGTCCAGATCCCAGAAGAGCTGAAATCACTTGATGTGAGCACAGACCTGCCTGCGCCCCCAAGGTGTCTTTTTCACGACACTTCTTTGGGAATGTTGTGGCATTCTGGACAACCACCTGCCATGACAATTATGTGCTTGTATTTTTGCAGTAGTAAGCGCCCAAAAGACCAATAAGAATGGATAGCAATTTAAAATAATCTAATTAATATTACAGAGCCTTAAGCATAATTCAGCAAAATTTGGCCTCTTTTATGCCCACGTAATGAAAAAGAACACAGTCATAGGATTTTCAAAGACACATAAGCTCCAACAGTGTGTGAAAATGGAAACTGCAATTACAGCATAGAAATATCCAACTCATTACAGAAAAAGTTGGGGATATTTTCTATATATATTTTTTTTTTCTATATATATATTTCCCCTATAACCAGAATGGAGGTGTGTATTTCCTTTTGCAACATGTCTGGTAAAGGTTTAGAAATCTGTTATTGTTTTAATAAATTATTTGTAAGGATGGATTAATAGGCTTTAAATATACTGTACTGTACTTGCAGTACTATCTATGATTTCTATGTGTCTTCATACAATCACTGAGCAAACTTTTTTCCATTTTTTCCACTTTATCTAAAAATCTAAAGGGCATAGAGTTTAAATCTAGATCTCACTGATCCAGTTTTGCTCTCCTGTGAATTGCTTCTGACATTTTATAATAGAGTCTATTAGTGGGGCATTTGGGCCAGGACCTCCCCTGCCTCGCTGATATCCAGTGCCTGGGGGCCCGGAGTCTGTGCCCAGACTGAGGGCAGTGTTTTTCCATTTTCAAGCACACACAGAAGTGAAGCTGAGCACATATTCTCATGACACACAGAGGACACCAACATAGCTGGTCACTCACGCTGACATTGCACAGTACCGCACAGCTCCCTGCTCTTCCTCCTAGGCTGGTAGGCAGAAGGTCCCATGTGCAACACTCCAGGAACACTCTCCAGGCTCATGAGCATACACATGCTCATGGGGCCACCTCTGCCTGCCTGGCGCCCCTGCCCCAATCCCAGACCCCCTCATCACACCCATGTGTCCTCAACCTGCTGGCTGGTCCAGATGGAAGTTGGCTGGTGATGGCCACATGCACCCCATCAACACCAGGTTTGGGAAGAATACAGATAATTCATCTCAGCAGCTGGCACCACACAGACAGAATGTGACCTGTGGTTCTATTGCAGCAACCAGCGCTGATCATTTGCCTCACTCATGCAGAGCCTGCCCAGCAGCCGGTTTTGTTAACACCGTGCATTCCCTTCCCCCAAAAGGAAGTTAGTCAACACTACTTGCTACAGTGCTGACACTGAATCACGGAATCATTAAAGTTGGAAAAGATCTCTAAAATCATTGAGGTAAACCTGTTAACCCAGCACTGCCAAACCCACCACTACAGCACGTCCCTCAGATCTGACTCTACCATATCCCTGGGCAGGCTGTTTAAATGCCTAACTACCTTTTTAGTGAAGAAATTTTCCCTAATATCCAATGCAAACCCCCCTGGCATAAAGCCCTTCATTCAGTAGTTGTAGAGAGTGACTGAGACTCCCACCACTCACTCCAGCAGCTAACACCACAGGCCAGGGGCATCTACATCCCTCATCAGCACTCCAGCAGCTGGCACCCAATTCTCTCACAACAGTCCCCCACTATATGGCACTGAGTCCTTCCAGCATGCACATACATAGGACAGACAGTGAGATGACACAGAGAAGGAGGTAAGAGAAGATTTAATGGACTTAAGATAGACTGGGGCAATCACCCTTAGGAATCTGCCAGACAAGCATACTGACCTGCCATGGTTTACAAGCGACTGGCCCCTTTTCTGTCTGTTTCTCTTTTCCTCCTCCCCTGAACACTGCCCAATTTATAAAGACCCACCAACTCCCCTCCAACATTCTGAACCCCCAAGACTGCATTCTTATCAGTTGCAAAGTACCATTTGCCCAGAGTTTGTTGATAGCTGTTCAGTGTGACTGATGAGGCCGGCTTCTTCTTGTTGTCTCCATTATGATTTGCCTGTCAGGTTTGGGTCTCCACATACTTTGGTTCCCCCTTCTCCTTAGAATCCCATTTGACAAAGTCCTTGATCAGAAAATCATACTGGAATAAAAAATCCTACACTTGACCCTTACTATTTTGTGTGACTCATCAGTTTTAGTTCTCATCTCTGCCTCCCTTGTTATTGGTCAGACAGGTTTGTGTCTCTCTGTTCCTGTTTATGGCTTCCTCCTTTTCTTAATATCCCCTTTTGTGTTGAGAAAGTCCCTGACCAGACACCTTAAGGAGACATTCTTCTTCCACAGATTCTTACAATTAGCACAAGATTGATTAAATTATCATAACTGTGTTACAAAGAAATATAGAACAGAATATAGCAGAAAACATGAAAGGAAATTTTTTATTTTTCAGTTATACAAATAAAAAACAATCCCCATAGCTGTACTTGAAATAAGAACTAACAGTGTCAAACATGGCAATTCTGAAAGAATATGTATCAATACTTTAAACCACAGAAACTGTATGACATACACTCAGTAGCAATAGTACTCTCCTTTATCTACATTTATAACAATTGTGCTTTTCCTTGCACAAAGTAACAGTGCTCTTAAAAATAAATAATGTGCAATTTCAGAGTTCTATCCCGAAATATGCTAATCTAGATCCCCATGTAAATCCTGGACATGTCTCTCCCAGGAAAGTCACCGCAAAGAGTGCTTAGCACTTTGCTAGATCAATCACTTAAGAAAGTACTGAACCTGCACCTATTTTTCTTCAAATTGCAGTTAGAGGAAAAGTACTGACCTCAAACATGTTGCTTATATTGTCTAACAAAAGAATGATACAGTCATTACTACACATCAGACTCAGATTTGAAAGGTTCAGTAGATCTTATATCTAGAGAGTGGCTCAGAGCTGTGGAAGAGAACTGTCCCAAAGCTGGAAAGTTAACAATCAAACACTTATCTATTGTTGTATGAAATATGAAGGACTGTCACAGAAACATTAACGTGTATCTTAACAAACAATTTACAATCAATTTATCTGAATAAAATCAAGTTGTTTAATGCAAAGCTGCCATAACCTTTGGAAAAACAGATGCAGTCTGCTGTCTTGTTTTAATTTCCAGTTCTTATTTTTAATGTACATTTAGGAACTACAGCAGGAAACTGATATAGCTGATGAGAGGATAAATTTGAGGAACACTCTGAACACACCAGGGCAGATACATTAGGGAGCTTTCTTTTTATCCTACTACTTTGTTTTAGTTGTTGATAGTATTGGATTATAAAAGTGGTAATTATAATATAAATTGATTATCTGCTCTGTGCTGCTGGCAGCAGAGGTGTGAATACAGATAAAACAACATAAATCACCCAAGCAGCTATGAAGGCTTAAGCTGTTGACTGCTATCCAGTAAAGGACTGCAAAGTGAAATCCATTCCACCTCAAAGTCTCTAAAGAGCAGTTAAGACTTTGCTGCAATGTCCTGGGTCACATTTAGGGAAAAAGCCACACAATGGAAGTAATCTGTTTTTCCATTTAGGTTGTCGGGTGCCTTAACAGAAATGCTCCAAGAGCCCAGGAAGTATAAAGGAAAGATAAAGAAGGGTGTCTGCAATGAATCCATTGCTACAGCTTCCCAGCTGTAAAATGCAAACAACAAGGAAAGTCCTGGGCATGTTTCACCTCAGGTCACCTTAGACCAAACAGTAGCTGGTGGTCACAAACTATCTCAAAACAATTTGTTTTTGAAACATAAAACCACACACCAAAGAGCCACCCAGAATCTTTGGGCTCCACACGGACACAGGTCTTGTAAAAGAACAAGCGTAAAATGACCCCTAGTTTTTGTAAAAACCAACACAGTCAGACAACAACTACCTCAGAGAATAGTTAGAGACCCAGCCCTGAGTACATCACACCTCAGCTCAGGATAAAGTGAAGCAGGTGAGAGAAGAGGTGTACTGGTGTGGAGTCCCATGGTTTTGGTAAGAAGACACACCTAGGTGCTGGTTTAAGGGGAGAGTGCTGTGAGAAGGATGAATGTGGATGACAGCTGAGTGCCCTGAGCCTATTGCTCACAGTGTCCAAGAGTGCAGTACTGAAGGTAGAAAGCCTGCAGAGCGTGAGGTTAAGGCCCAGTTTTGAGGAGGTATGAGAAAACTCTGTTGTCTTTGAAGCAGGTACTACTGTCATGTCTTGTGCCAAACCAAGTCAGAGAAATTTAGTGATATGATAAAAATCTGGACTCCATGGCTTTTGTACTAAAGTTAACTTGCAGAAAATCAAATGTGAAGCATGCTAAACCAAGGCTTAGGCCAAGGTTTAATTTCTCTGCTGACTTTTAAATGCAAATTCTCTCACCTATCTTTCTATTTACATGATACTCTTTTCATGTATTCATTTGCACAAATATTTTTTTTACTGCCAAGGACTGCGAGAGTACCCATTTTGCTGTCAGATACATAATCAACTGACATACTCAAACCTTCCACAGGTGAACAAAATCACCTGTCAATTAATATTTTAGACTACTTGAGCATGAGGTTTGTTAATGGCCTGACACGAGAGAGAAGAAACGACACTCCGAGAAGATAAAGTTGAGCAGATGTTTCTCTGAGCTTCTGAGAGACTGGCAATCTGTGAATTCTTTATTTCAACAGCAATTTTGTCAGTGTGTATGAAATATTCTTTAGAAGATTAACAGTAGCAAAACCCTAACAGCAAGAACAAGAATATGCTTACCCTTAATTGAAGAAATAACCTTGTATTAAAATGAAGGTATACATAGAGAACAAATAGCACCCTCTGGTTTATAAACACCAAATTAAACATATTCCAGTCTGCATGGCTGTTTACTTCCTCATGATGCCTTGGTTTCAGTGAGTTTCATGTTAGGACCACTTATTGCACATTAGCATGCAGCCAGAGTAAACTGTCCTAAGTACAAGAGTCTGGTGAAGAGGGAAAGATGTTACTGTATCTTACATATAACAAAACTGACTTTCTACTTCCTGTAATATTTGACTGCAAGGCACTGATTTAGCTACCAATAATCCCAGATCTCCAATCATGCATAATGAAATACATGAACTTTAGAAAATGGGTAATAAAGAGCATTTTCAGCTAATAAGTGTCTGTGAGATTGGTAAAACATATGAAATTGCTCAAACTAATTAAAAATTCAGTAGATATGCTGAATATCATATTTGGAGATCAGGACCTAATGTAGCTCTGAAAATATAACAAGAAAATATCCATACATTATACCTGCATGCCTACTCCTTAGCCAAGCATAACAAGAAAGATATGAAACCATGATGTTGCCTATTTATGTGCCCCTTTAGCACTAAAATACATGATAGGATAACAAGTTTTGTTTCTTAATGTATGCTGTACTGACACTCCACCCTCTCCTATACTCCTGTAATTTCTTGTTTTCTTTTTTTGGAAAGAAGGAAGTGAAAGAACTCTTGTGTTTTTTTTGACAAACAAGACTGATGATCAAAAAACCAACTGTGAGATAATGTGTTATTTCAGTCAGTTACACATCAGAACATCTAAATTATACAAGAGGTATATTAAATAAAGAGATCATTTAACAGCATTAGAAGTTTAAAAGAACTGTATGACCTACATATTTTCCCATTAATTGGCTAGATGTTTTTTTTCCCTTTAGTTCCACTGTCACCTGAGTTTCTTTAGACTTTTTCTTTCCACCAAGAATAAAACTATATACATACATACATGTATATATATATATATAGATATATAGATATAGATATACACACACATATGTATTTGAATACATGAAGTAATTTCTTTACTCCTGCAGATTTTTCTGAAGAATTCTATATGTGAAGTCTATAAAAAAGCTTTGATTTGAGACACTTAAAAAATATAAATAACAAAGAATATGTTCCTTTAAGCAGCAAAGAAACATGAATCCACACCGTTTCACCAAGATAAGGGAAAAATGTGTATAAAAGTAATCTTTGGCACTGAAAACAAGGGCACCCTCTTGAATGTCTTCAAATCTGTACAGGAGAGGAAAACTTATAAGTCAGATCAAAATGGTATCTGTGTGGTTTCATGTAATGGGTACTGGGTATCTAGAAAAACAATTGGGATGTTGAGGACTGTGTGACAGCAGGATGCAACAAAATAACACTTGGTAAAATATTTGACATTCCACTCCACCCTCCTATGCTTACAAATCTTTTTTTCTTAAGACAATTCCATAAGATAAAAAATGTAATTACTCATAACATCTTTGAAATCTTGTAAGGGCTCCAAAACTTAAAAGCAACAAAACCCAACCAACAGCAATAAAAACAGCCACAAAAGCTGTAGTTATAATACAATATCAGAAACAGTTCTCTGATTGAAGGCATTTACTAATTTTTTTGATCTTACAGACTTCACTTTCTCTGCTCAAATCCATCATGATATTTTCTGCCAAAGCCTGATTTATTTACTCAAGTAAATATTCCATCCACTGGGTATTCTTGTGTGGGCTGTCTGACCACAGCTGCAAATTGGCAGGCTCTTTTTCTTCTTTAATTCGTGATGAATGTGTCACTGCATCCTGTAAACACTACTGAGCATACATTCAAGCTTTCTTTTTAGTGAAAATGGCACTTGAACCCTTGCAGTCAGGATAGCTTAGTTATATAGCACTTTACAGGTATAATAGCTGGTTATGTACTTCTGATATAACACGTTCTTCCAATGACTTAGTGGGTATTGAAACAAATCCCCACTGTGGTCCCACTGCCATTGCACATCATCTTTATGATCTTTATGATGAGGTGCGTATTCTGTATTTATTGTACAATACTAGTGCTTTATTGCTGTATGCATTTCCCTGTTGTTAATTTAAGTGCTCCTCTATTATGTAACACATACAATGTTTTAAACTCTAATGGCATCCTATGAGGACTGGCATTAGAAAAGTACCGATACTTCAGATCATCATAATAGTGATACTTGACTGGTTTTCCAAGTAAATCCTTTGGGAATGGCCAAAATCCGTACAGGTGAATCTCATCACAAAATCTGGTAGCAAGCGTATACATGAGAAGACCAGTGCTGGGTCGTTTAATGTGCACCTTGTTTGTCAGCCAATAGCTGCAAAGAAAGAAAAAGTGCATTAACAAACTCACAGAACTTCACATGAATAAATTCTGTGAACTTATTTTATCTACTATGGATTTTACACTATGAAAAGGTGAAAGTCTCCTTTTCTCTAAACTGAGATCATGACACTGTTCTGGTACACGTTTATTCCTCCTAGGAGAGGTAAAGGGAAACCTTAGCACAGTGCTGGAAAAAACCTGGCCACCTAAGAGACTTAGTTCAGGCTTTAATTCCAACACAACATCATGTCTGCAGAAGCTAGAAGACTGTAGTTAACCTCCTCAGCCAGATCAGGGAACAGTCTCTTGCTATAAAAACTCTGACCTGTTGTGGTATCCAGCTCATATGATCAAGTGAGTCCTATGCTGAATATTTGACTGGTCTGGTGGTCACTTCATAGATTGCTTGTCTAAATAGAAAGCAAATGGAAATGATACACCTAAGTTAAGAATGCAACTTTCAGAAGTCAGTAAAAGAGAAGCTCCATTTACTTCCTTGTGATTAAACACATAAAACTACCTGTTGTTAAAGGCAGTCTCCATATAAGCAAAACCTTAACACTGATTTTTAAAAGGTTTTGTTTTGTACTGAAACATTCAGTGGTCTGACCGAGGCTACAGGACAGTTTTCCTGAGCCAGTACCAAGAAGTCTGCTTATGGCTTTAAAAGCAGCAGAGAGTTTTCAAAGACACAAATGGAAACTTAGCTGGATTCCAGCACATAGCTCATGTTAGTACCCTCAAAGTCTGTCACCAACACTGTTCTACATCTCTAATCATTAAAATTAGAACATCATTAAAATAGTGCCAGTTATTGCTGGCAAAACACTTCTCCCAGGTCTGATTCAATAGAAAGTACAATAGTACTTAATGAAAATTAAAAAGGTCACTTAGATTCTTAAACCCGGTCATTCTTTTAACTTGGACAAACAACAGCCATGCACACAGCTGTACTGATTGGACTGTGGAATTGTGTGACTGTGAGTAAAGGAAGTAAGTGTGACTTATCATTACCACACAATTGTAAAACCATTGCAGTGTGGCACTGTACTCTTAGTTATAGGCTGTGAATTGCTTCTACCACAGTCCAGGAAAAAGGTCAAGTAAGAAAAGCCTCACCAGACCAGAGTTAGCCTTGTTTTAAATGGGATTTCAATAAGGCTGAAACTTGAAATTGTACATCCAGAGTGCTATAAAGGCATTAATGATGTAGTAGAAGGAATGTCCCATGCCCCCAGTACGAGACAGGACAGCAAAACAATGCCTTTAATCAAAGCTTAAAGTATATTATATAAATATACTTTATATAATATTGCAACATTTAAATTAACCATCCCATTGAAACTGGCCTTTTCAGTTTCATTCTTTGCCAAAACCATAGCTTTGAATCATAGATAGGTATGCATGTGAAAGCTAGTTTGGTATTTTTGGTGGGTTCTTTGATTTTCTTTGTTCTGTTGCTGTTGGCTTTCTAAAAATTTGGTTTGTTTGTTTGTTTGCATTATACTGAAGTTTATTTTTTGAAAGCTGAAGGACCCAGCAAGCAGAAAACAGTTCCGAGCTGAGTAACTGCTTCTCCAAAGCCACTATAGGGAGAATTTCACTTGACTGTAAAAACAGGATGGTAAAAAGCATATTTAAGGGTGGAATGCAATTGGGAATGGGTACATCTACAAATGACACATGCATATATAATTTTTTATTGTCTTCATAAACACCACTTTTTAGACATAACATGCTAAGCAGTTTTCACTCTAATAAACTGCAACTCTAAGACAAGAGAAATGAGAGACTCTGTTCTAGAAAATAAATGTTTATTTATGGAAAAGTTGCTGGAGAGAGAAATTGGAACACTTTTAGCACTTCATAGTGCTAAAAGTAGCTGTCTCTTGAGAAGTCAGTACTTTAGTCTCATGCAGTCATCCATCTAACATTAGTGCTTCTAGCCAAAGAGCAGTCAAAACTGATGCATCTGGTACTACAGAGTACCACTATCATTCCAGCTGAATTTCAACCTCCCAGGAATAGGATGCTCATGGCAGAAAATTAAATTACTAAACAGGTAAATATGAAAAGGACATTATATCTTACTTAAGCATTTCTGTGCAGAAATAAGTATGTAATGAAGGAATAAGATGCAATGAAGACCCTCTTACAATTTAAGAGTATAAAAACATATATTCTCTTCTGTTTGTTATATTCAGGTATTATACAAACCAGAAGTTTAACTATCTGGTATTTCTTAAAATTGAAAAGATACCCAAAATCTCTCTCTATATATATACTGAAAATATAGTCCTTGATGTAATTACTATAACAATTTTGTGACTTGGGATCAATTATACTTAAGATTAAAAAAAAAAAAAAAGAAATGCAACAAATGAAACAGTTGGAGGCATTCAGTGCTGTAGGCTGATCCTTCCTAAAGATCATTTATCTCTGCAAATTCCTGGCTCCCAACGTCTGCTTAAATGAATAGAATTATCAAGTGGCGACACAAATCTCAAGTAGTCTTTTTGATCTGAAAGATATGTGCCAACTGTTCAGTCACTCAGGTACCTATTCTAATCTCTGAGTTAAGGCTGATTAGGGGTGATCAATGTTATAGATGCTTTAAGCAATAAGCATCTTTGTACCTGTCTTTAGTTTCTGGAGTTTTTTTATAGCTTTAGTTTAAAGCATAAAGATACTCTCCCCATATGCTTTTCTGGGATGCACTCATTTTCTGTTTAACTACGATTACATCATGAAGGAAGCAACTAACTATAGAATTGAATGAGAATCTCTCTTGTTTCTCATATCTCTAGATTTTCAACCGTGACCAATTCCTGGTTTTCCAGCATCAGCTTAACTGACAGGACTGGGTGGATCTCACCATGTGAAAAAACAGTCATCGTTATGAAGCCTGTAACTGGTACACAGTGCACCACTACTCATTTTCTTGATGCCTCATGCTTAAACAACTCTTTTGTTGGGCCTGAAGCCTGAATTTATTGAAGATTAGTGAATGTGCCAATGCATAAACACTCTTTAATCCTATAATTCCTGTGACTTGAAGTTGAGTAGCTTAAATTTAAAGAGATCTCACTTCAAATTGCTTTAAAATATATGGCTGATGGTAATGTAGTAAAGACTTTGCCAAGATACCATGAATTTCAATTTATGCTCAAAAGTTAAAAGTGATCTCTAGGCTAAGTAACAAACAGCACAAATAGAGAGTATGTTGAACCATCTGCAATGAAAGGTAAGTCAGATCTGTACTTAGGTCCATGTACTTGCGTTTTATAAAATTGCTGTTAATAAATACCATGTACACTGTAACAGTAAGGGTCACCCTGCTGACAGCAGGGGACTACTAAAAATGCCTCTTCCATTAAAAGGAAGGTTATTTCAGCCGGTACTGGTTCCTGTAAAAAGTCCTTGTTCTCCTACTATCATTCTGTCTATTTTCACCTCAGCTCCTCATCTCGAATCCAAGCATCTTTGCCTTCAAAACTTCTTACCCACTTCAGACATATTAAGTAGTGAGTCATGGCCACACATCCAAGAATACTTCCACACAGTCCAATATGAATCTCTCTTCTACAATCCATACTTTTTACAGAGCATACACATTTCAAATAGATTTCACATGATTTTAAAATCTGAACAATTATCTCTTGCATGTTTTACTGTATTTTACATTAAAAAATGAAAATAATCAAAGACATTTTTGGTATTTCTGTTAGTACCAGAAAGAAATACTGTCAATAATGGATTTCTGCCAGCATTATATTTCAGATGAAAAAAATACTTTTTGATGCTTTAAACATGCATGTTTTTTCCTTCCTTTTTATTACTACCTCAATGAAACATAGTTCCTATATGCAGTTCCACACCTGCATGTAGGTGTGGAATATAATAAATATTAATTTATTTTATTTAATTATAAAATAAATTAATAAATTACGTTTTACAATTCTGTATGTAAAAATGTATTTTTTGTCAAAGATCCTTATTTGTCTCCACTAAGATACTACAAAAAGCCATAAAAATTATATAAAGAATTGATTTTTTTTTTAATTGAGGCATTGGTACAAAACCTAAACTTCTCAGTAATAATAACTTTTAGAAGTATCATGACATTGTTTGTATTGGAAGGAATGTCAGCAGACCTCTGACAGATCTCAGTCCAACATCTTTCTCCAAGGAGGGCTCCTCAGCCACTGCTGGCTGGGCCTGTGCTCCAGCTGAAAGAGATGGTCTGAAGTTTCCCTCATTCTTGCCTCACGACTGTTGCAAGAACAGAGACTGGGACCACTGAAGACTCTATGCAGAGTTCTGGCCTGGTTGAGGTGTGGATGCCCCGCCAAGTGATTGTTCGCAGCTGTGTTGACAGTGCCACCATGGTTTACTGCTTCTAGCAAGGCCTGCCAAGGAGCTCACGCCTGCTTCATGACAATGGCCCATGAATTTCCCCACATCTCGGCCAAATGACTTTCAGGGGTAACTTCAGTGGTCCCTCAGAGAAAACTCTTCATCTGCTTCACTACCACTGTAATGGATGGAGATTGAAGCCCCCTCCCAAAGCGAGCCCAGGTGTGTTCTCTGGACCAAGAAAACAATGGGTCTCGCTCACTGCTGAGAACATGGACTGTCTGTATCCGTTCTCAATACCTGTTCCCCCTCAGCAATTTCAACAGACTTGTTCTTTATTGTATCTGTTCCCCCTCGGTGATTTCAAGATCTGTTTCCCCCATCAGCAAAAGGCTATAATAGACCCCTGAGTTAACCAGGACTTTGAGTTTCTCACTGATGTGACAATTCTCCCTGCGTCCAGACCATTGAGGATTTCATCCTTGTGTTGGTAGCTATACCCATTCCCCTCTCTCTCTCCCTCTCTCTCATTCTTTCTCTCTCCTTTCTTTCTTTCTAAATCCCTCTATCACATTTGCTGTGGTCATTCAATAAAAGATGTATTTGTCTTGATTAATATTGAAATCCTCACCGTGTTGTTTCTCCACTCTGAGATCAATTAACAAACCATCACAACCCCCGCTTGTACTAGTGTATCGTGACACCAGCCCAACCACCTCTAAACAGCTCACTGTTTAGCTTGTTTCAGTTGGCAAATACTTTTTGTGCTTTAAGGGGGCTCAAAGGTGCTTGAGTGGGAAACTCTGTCTACATTTAAAAAAAGCAATGAAAAAAGTGAAAGTCTGTCCTGGTGAATAAGAGATAAATAAATTATTTACAACTGTAAGCACTATTAAAAGATCACTTTGATGCATTTGAGTTTATGGAACTTCAATATTTTGGCCTTTAAAAATACTAAACCTGTTTCTACCAGATCAAAATATCACCTATAGTTAAATATACAGTCAAATCCACCAGACTTTCACCTATATCTAGCAAGATATCCTCATATTTATAAATATAAATATATATATTATATATACATATATATATATTATCAGCATGACTGCCAGAGGAATGTCAATTGAATAGCATGCTACTACCTGACAATGACTTCTTGCAGCTATTGACAAAAATTAAATTAAAATAAACACATAAACCCATAGATATCTGTTTTAAAAACAGTTAATGTTAAAATGATGTTCTGAGGACACTCTATTACAATGACTAATACATGAAACAATTGATTACAATCATCATTACATTATATGAATGGAAATATATATGGGGAATTCAAGTTACAATTGTTTATCCTGTTACTGTGGAATAGATGACTTGTGACTAAAAACATGAGATGTGCTTTTTCATGGCTGTACTCAGAGTGAAGTGTTGTCTCAGACACAGAAAATTAGATATAATGGGTTACATTCAAATACCAGGTAATTTAGTGTACTTAGCATCTTTATTCGCCTTACTTACATATTCCATAAGACGTCATAGCACAAAGAGATTCAGAATCTGGTTGTTTATATTTCAATGAATTCTGTGCTCTGGATAGGGGTGAATCTGAGGAAACATATATGCTTAAACTCTGAATAGCTCAAAAGATTATATACCGAGCTCTGTTTCTTGAGATATCCAAGCTGATCTCCAAGCAAACCTACTTAACATATCTGGCTGTCACTGAAATTCTGTTCCTTTTACAGACAGAGAGAATGTTTCTATGAAACTTGCCAAGAATATCCATCAGTATGTTTTAAAAATTATTTAAGCCCTCAGGAATCCATTTAGATGAAAAAAAGACCTGAACCTTTGCCAGTAAATATGCTTAGTTTTCTACTGCATAGAGACTGAAATGTGTACCCTTGCTTCAGAGTCATGAAAGTCATCAACTGACACTCTAGCACAGTACATGCCTCTGGTAAGAAGTGTTGCTCACTCAACTCACACACAAAACCATTTTCAAGAGTGAAACATAGCTTAATTTTAGAAGAACTCATCTATAAATAGAGATTACAGTTGCACTAGATGTGCACACAGACATACAGCAAAGGTGCAGGAAAACAGACCTAGAGTATACTTTACAGGCTCAAAAAGTCAAGAGAGAAAATTCTGGAGAAAAGATTTTCCTTTCTGACAGATCAGCTCCTCACTGGAATATGATGGAAAGTGATAGATCACCCAGTGAGGTGTTCCATGGATATCTTATTTCTGTGACATATTTGGACAATACCATATGCCTACTCTGCAGATAATGGAGCAAAATAGAGAATTCTATGAATTAGAGAATCACAGAATTGATTCAGTTGGGCAAGACCTTTAAAGATCAATTAGTCCTCTCCCCCTGTTCTGGGCATGGACATACTTCACTAGACCAGGTTGCTCAAAGCTCCATCCAACCTGGCCTCAGCAATTACAATGATAGAACATCCACAACCTCCCCGAACAACACGTTCCAGTGTCTTAACACCCTCATGATACATTTCTGCCTTCTGTCTAATCGAAACCTACCTTCTTTTAGCTCAAAACCACTGTCCTTTGTGCTCTCTTGGAGAGATCAGTAAAAAGTCTCTCCCTCTCCAGCTTTCTTGTAGGCTCCCTTCAAGTACTGGAGGGCCACAGTAAGGTGTCCCTGGAGTGTTCTCTTCTCCAGGCTCAGTAAGCCCATCTCTCTCTGTCATTCCTCGGGATGCTCCAGCCCTGTGATCATTTCTGGGTCCCTGCTCTGTACAAGCTGCAGCAGGTCCCTGTCTTCTTTCTGTTGAAGACTCCAGACCTAGATGCAAGACTCCAGGTGGGGTTTCAGCAGAGCAAAATTAGACAGAATGAACTCCCTCAACTTGCTGGCCATGCTCCTTTTGAAGCAGCCAAGGATACAATTGGCTTTCTGGGCAGTGAGTGTATATTTCCAGCTCATATACACATGAAGACATGTTAATATTTCCTGCAGGTTAAGAAATCCTAATCACTCAAAAAACATTTTCTAAAATCAATTTGTAGCCATAAAATAGAATCCAACAGTGATAAACTTGTAGTGTTGCAACAATTTTTTTCTTTTACTCCCCACACAGACTTTATAAATTAATGAACTACCTTCACAATTAGAAAATGAAAGTCAATGTGCCAGTGTGTAATTTCAAATCAACCTGGTTTTGATTTATACGGACTGAACCTGCATCAAGTAAACTACTTTTTGTTCCACATTTGTTAAAAACGGCTAGCACTTCTGGGCTTTTTAAAATTCCCTTTACAGTTCTAATAGTTTTAACAACTATTTATTATTTTGTATATTTTTATCTTGTTCCATGGAACCATTTAAAAATATGGAAATATTAAGGACTAAGGTTTTAAGGTTTTTAAGGTTTTAAAACCTTAAAAATGTTGGAGAACATCTGAACAGTGTGACTGGTAGATGTAAAAATGGTGATCAAGAAGCATGCATGACTTTATGAGGATTTGAAATGTCAGGAGATGTTTTTAGATGGTACAGTCAAATGTAAGATAAACAGTCAAATCTAAGTGACATACAATATCTGTGGCAGCATACAGTAGCAATGATAAAACACAAAAGAGAGGGTATCTAATAAACTAGTAAGAAACAGAACCACCCAGTTGAATAGTGAATCTAAGCAGCTATTTGCCATAATTTTATAGTCCTCCTTGCTCCTTTGTTTCATTCCTTCTGCATGAAACCTCAGAAGATAAACTATCTACCCATGTCTATAATTATAAAGCTCAGCTACAAAAGAAAAAACAGTGTCTGGAAAAGTTGTGTGGGATTGCCATTCTAGAAAGCACACTGGGCCCAATTCTAAAAACAGAACCTAAGAAAATTCTAAGAAAGGAATACAACTGTATTTTAAATAAATAGGGCTACAAATGGTTTCATAGGGCGTCAGTGGCTTTTTTCTCTCTTGTACAGGTTGAAAATATTATTTATTTTCTTCTCTAGAAAGGGTATTAGTTTGGATTAAACAGAAACAATGAAGCAAAAGGATGATTCATATTCAGATTGAAGATGGCAAAACAGTATTTTTTTCATCTTAAAAACCTAATTTTCTACTCAGTAAAATAGGATTACCTACCACCATTCCACACACAGAAACTTATGAAAAGGTGGGAGAGATAAGCTTGAAAGTAGGAAAAAGTGTCAGGAAAAATCCCTCAAATGTGTAGCACACAGAAAAGCTCCAGCATTTCCTAACAGCAACATGAGAAGGCAGTCACAGGAAAGAGATATTTTCAGGTTTTAGGATATTTATAGCCTAAGCTTGTATTTTGACTCATGTTTATGCTGGGTCTGTTTTAGAAGTAGACTCTTCCACTGAATAAAAAGTTTGGCTGTGAGGGGTAACAACTGCTAGAAAGAATTACTTTGCACTCCACTCATTTTCTAGGGCTCCTTTTTCACCTAGATGTGGCACATGGCTGCTGTTCCCTACTAATGAAAAATTTTATGAACCTAGAGGTTGATCCAGAGCAGCTGTGACAGATGTGGCCGGTGGATTTCCTTGGCAGGGATTTTGTCTGTGGCATCAGGAAGGTTGTTATCAGCAGCCATCTTCAAGCTAAATGACAGTAACACAAGCCCACTCTGTGACCTCTTCTGGAGCTAAACTAAGAAATCTGAACACAAGAGTATAACCCACCCGATCCACAGAGGCAATTCTAATAGGCAGAGATCAGGCAGGATGATAAATAACAGCCTATTTTCTATTTGCCTTATTCCCTTCCTGAAAGTACCCTTATTATACTCAGAGTAGCTCTTCAAGCCTCAAAAAGACTATTGAAGCAGTCCCTTTACAGGAAACCTTGATAATGTCTTAGGTCAGCAAAGGTACCAAGAAGTGAATTTGACCCATGTTTCCACAGTAACTTGGTTATACAGAACCAATGCTGTTGGGTATGTAAAACCAAATGTTCATACTAATCTTGAACTTCTGTGCTTTGTCAATACATTTCCTGGTGTTCTGATTTTTCTGGGAGTTGGTGAGGGCATAACAAAAATTACATTATATTCCATTAAAAATTACCACTAAAAATCTATCCCCCATGCCAAAGATAGGTAAATGGAATGAAAGAGGAATGTGGTTTGTAAAAAGAGTGCAACTGATGGGATAAAATTCTTCAGCTGTATTAGTGAAAACTTGTCTGGGTAAGCCATGTCAAATTAAGAACATAAAAAAAACTTCAGTTGCAGCAAAGCTATTAAAAAAATCCAATTCAGTTTAAGGATGGTAGACTAAAAAAGAACTATGCAACCTTAGTGCAAAGTTATAACACAATCTGTACCAGAGTGACTGGGGACATTGCTAAGTGCTTTGAATCACACAGGTAACTTCGGATTAAATTCATAAAATATGGACTTCAGAAACTTACGCTAATTTTTAATATTTTATGACATAAAATTATTAATATAAAGCATTAATTCTTCATATTTTATGAAGACATTACAATAACTTATAATTGATTAGCATTTTTCCTATAAAAATTTGAACAGATTATTGGGGGTTGTAATTAAAATTAGTAACATGCTTTAATTCTAGCTTTCACCATTAGATCTAGTCTTTCCTAGTGAGTGAATATCTGTTCTTATGCTAATGGACAATTAATATATTTCTGTAACAGAAAAAAAATCCTATCTAATTTTCTCTCTTTTCAAAACAACGCAAATAGTTCTGAAAAGACTGTTCAGACAAGTCATGCATGACCAGTCATGTTCATAAGAAAAATTTAATATATCAAGAATAGGAATAAAATGCCGTGTCCACTATGCATAGTAGGGAATCAGAAAGAGAATAATGGGAGGACGTACTCAATTTGTTAAATTCTGCCTTTGATCACTTCAGAATAATTTATCTGTTGCCTAGAACATCAATTCCACAGGTCTGTATTCTTGAAAGCCCATTTTTAAAAAAAATCATCATTTACATCACCTGTTAAAACCTACCCTAAAATAAGAAAAAGCTTGGTAGGAAAAGTTGTGTTGAATTTCCATTCTGAGCCCAATCCTAACAAAACAGTTATAAATGTAGGCAAAAGAAATTTTAAGTAGGGCTACAAAAGAAAGATGATCCCAGGATGAGTACTCTGTCCTCATCTGAAAGCATTTCATTAATGGTGCTGATACTGAAGGTAATGTTGGTAAGTGCAGCCAATAAATTTGAGAATATGTTCAGGATGCTCTTTGCTCACTGGACTAGAAACAGTTTTAAACTGCTTCCAGCTTGTGCCAAACTGCCCTTTATAGATGAAGTCAATAATGCCTAACACCAGATCCGGATACAGTAAAACAACATGTTCATTGCTAAGCTACTTGTTAGACATTTTGAAGTTCTTGAAGTTCTCTCTATATATAATTATATATGAAATATATTGAGGCTGTATATAACTTCAGTTATATAGAATAAAATATGGTTTGTTTTGATTTAATAAAAATAATTTAATAATTATAATATTAGTTTAATTTAACTGAAGTCTCCTATTTAGAGATTATTAAAGAAAATATGCATTACAGGACCTTAAATTTGATCAGTGAAATGAACCAGAAAAAATTAATCAGATATAAAAGCTACTGATTTTACTTTCTGTCTTGGAACAATTTATGATGATAGTCTATTCCATGATCCTCTGCTTTATGCCCAAAATTGATTGCTGTATCTTTAAGGCCTGGAACTAGGTATGTGCAGGGCTGGGAAGGGGGGAGCTTATGGGGGTTTCAGTGGGCAATTTCGAGGACTCACTGCACACGTGTTCTGTGGCTCTGTGAGGTTTGGTTCTGCTTGGCTATCTCGGTTTTGTTGGTGCAGGCAAAAGCTTTTCCCTTCCCTGGCTTGAAGAAGCTGCAGTAGAAATCTTTCATCTGCCTTGAGGTGAATGCAACAGCCTGCAGGTCTGAGAACGGAGAGTGACTGGCGGGAGCAGGGCTGCCCTGTTCCAACCTCAAGCCTCAGTGAGCCAAGGGAGAGGAAGCACACCAAGAGGCTCTAGACCAGTTTTTTTGCCTGCTGTGACTGGTGTGTAGAGGTCAACACCAGAGAGCCACCAGGTTTTTGCCTCCTGCTTGGTGCTACCTTGAACCATGTGTTGGAAAGAGGTATTTCTCCAATATTTTCCCAATTTATCAGGCATTTTTGGATTTTCATTCCTCTGTGAGTGTGGGGCAGAACACGAGTTCTGATGGTTCAGTGCTGTTTTTCTTCCTTGCATTGGCGGCATTTTGTTGTTAATGAACCACTGGGTTGGTTTTTTTTTTTTTCACTTTCCTCTAGTATTAGTTTTATACTGGTGCAGGGGCATTGTTGAAACTCTTTAGAGGACACAACTCATTACAGTGTGTCCTCTCTTAAATTTGTCTCAGAAGTGACACATCATCATAAGCCCCATGGTTCTCATTGAATTAACCAACTGATAGAGGCAGGCTTCGTATAAATAGAAGTATACTACTTCAGTAAATGGAGGAGGCAGAAGTTACTCATTTACCTCCAAAGGTTAGACAAAACCTTTGACCAGTCTAAAACACTCACTGAAGCATGTGTGTGTTGAAGAATGTGTTTGAACAGAAACAATTTGCTGCATCACAACTTATGTGGAACTCAAAGTGGCAGACTGCCTTACAAAATCCATTAAATATGAAAAGCACACCTGAACAATACAGGAGTCCACATACCAAAGGACCTCTGTCTTTTAAGAATGAATGAATGATCACTGTTCACATCCTATTAAATTCTAGCTCACTGCAAACAATACCAACCAAAATGCCCGTTAAATAGCAATGGGATGTGACTGGAGTTCTGTCAAACCCATCAACTGGTTTCACAAGAACATGCAATATACAAAGGAAAAAATTGTTTTTAGTCACTTCAATCCATCAGAAACAAATATGACACCTATGTGTAAGGCTTCAGATCCCACTACTGATTTTACAAACAGTAACTTCCAAAGAGAAATTTCAAAAGTAAGAAGATAATTGGATATTTTTACTCCCCAAAGGTTTTCTGTCTTTAGCTTGCTTTCTGATCTGACAGCCTTCTGCATCTTTTTCTCTTCCAACTATATAAAAGAGGAGTAAAGACAAAAATGACAAAAGACTTTGCATTATTGGCTAGTGTTAAAAAAATAGAAACATGTCCTCTGTATTGTACAACTTGCTTTATTTTCTTTATGTGAGTTTTACGCACTTTAAATCTGCACTGCATCAATAGAGGCATACAGTAGGTAGGTACCTACTATTTTTCACTTTATTACTGCTGTTATATATCAAATAAAGAAGAAAAGGAATCCTGAACCATATACCCACTTCACTATACTGAAAGATTAAAACAAAGCAAATTTAGAAAAAGGAAAAAAAAACAGGTTGTGCAAATGTATTTAAAATTATTTTAAAAGGAAAAAGTTATCACATTATGGATTAAAGCCTTTAAACAAAATCTGAGCTGTCTTACTGCTACTTACAATGCTATCTTTGTATATTATCAGTGGCTTTACTAAGTTACCATCAACCATGTAACCAACAGTCATTTGAAGTGAGATCTTCACTCTGAATTCAAGCTACTCAACTTTAAGTCATTAATGCTACAGAAATAAAGTGTGTTTACACATTGGCACATTTCCCAGATATTCTGTGCCCAGAACTTGCTTTGCATATTATGAACAAATTTATAGAATTTGAAAACAAAACCAGAAAGACAGATTTCCTGTTCTCTTTCACCTCTGCTTCAGAGAATGATCATCATACCAAAATAGCAATGATGGCTTAGCAATCTCATGAGTTAACACAAGGAGATCTGAGGCATAATTCTGTGCTCTTCACCAGTCCTTATGTATTATCCTTGCTTGTGAGAAGCCTACTGTTCTTTTAACAGATTCATTTGGAAAAGATGCTTGCTACTAACATCTTCAGAGAGCTGACATTAACACATGCATGAACCAAATCTTCCTCTATCCATATCTTCTCAAACCTGTTTTCTCTCTCCTGAATTAATTCAGTTCATTTTCTAATAGACTCCAGGGCCAGCAAGCATCATCCCTCTGGATCTGCTCCCACTGCAAAACATCCCTGGCGGAAACCCACAAACTGCAGCAAATAAACTCCTCTCTGGAAACTCACGACAAACCCCTTGTAAACAGCAGAAATCCCAACTGTCACCAGTGATCTACGGGTCAAACCTGTACTTTGTTTCCAGTGCCAGCATGCAGCAATACTCCTGCAGCAGGCAGAGCTGTTCGATCTGCTTGTCACTCATTTTTTCAACAGCACAGCTCCCAGGGTTTCACACACCCAACATAGCTTCCAGCGGATGCCTTTTAGAGAGGAGAACACACTACAGCATGGAGGGAGGGCTTCTCTCTTTGACATTGTCTTTATCAGACCTCAGGATTTCTCTTCAGTGATTTTTAAATGACTGCTTGATTTCCAAAGGAAGAGATCACTGAGATTATTTTCTGAAACCGTCTTGTCATTGAGAGCTATGTAAACCACCTTTTTCCTATTGTGTTTCAATGCTCTGTCCATTATAGACTAAAAGGTGAAAAAGGCAAGGCCTCACCCATAAAGTTCGTACCACACATGAATCCTTCTACAGCCTCGTTAGCCCATCTGTATATTACATTTCATCTGAGACTAAATAATTTGATACAAGCATAAGCTGTGACATCTGTTGGTTTCAGTATGACTGTGAAACACTAATTTACTTCCCCTCTGCTAATTCTGCTAGTGGGTGTGCCCACACTTATACTAAAATGAAAAAAAAAAAAGGAAACAAAATCCCCCACCTCATGAGCCTCCAAAATGTTCTGAAACCAGAACATTGTTTTTGGCCCTATCTCAGATTCTTTTATGGGTCTTCTTTTCTTGCAAAAGAAAATGATTACTCATTTTCTTTGGAAAGTCCCCTGTACCCCAGAGGTAGACAATAAAGCACAAATAAATGTGAAATGAAAAAGCAAGTTCTAGCAAGAACTTTTGCTAAGTCCATTTTCTTTGACTACTTCACTAAAGATATGATAGGAAAATGCAAATTATGACACTTGCTTCCATTAAATACAGACTAGAAAACTTCAATAAGCTGTTTCTGCAGTGCTCATGAAGGACAGGAACTATAATATGTCTGCTAAAAATATTGCTTTAAAAAGGTAGAAATAAAAGTAATTCTCTTTTACACATTACAGAAGTAACTATTGTTTTCCTAATTTTTCTTATGGCCTATTAATTCACCTGTTGAAAACAGAAGGACAGAGCTCAGAAAAGGACTTCAATACAGCAGTGTTACAGTATTGGATTCCTAACATGAATCCAAACAGCACTAACCTCCCACACATGTATAGATAGGTCCTCATGGCTACAAATGAGGATAAGAATAAGCATAATACCTAAGAATACGATTCACAGGAGCAACTTCTGCTGAAAGAGATACACAAGACACAATAAAAAGACACATTCTAGACTTCTGTCTAGAATGGGAAGGAAATGAGTACTGGTGAGAGACTTCAAATCTCATTCCATCCAAAACACATGCATTACTAGCATCTACCTCAACTAAGGTGAGCCTTCCAACAGCAAAGAACCACAATCCAGATTTATCACCTAATGACTCAGTTATTTTCTTGAAAATGTGTTCTGTTCTTAAAACATCACACCAGACATGTTAGCACTGACCTAAACCCTCACAAGGGTCCGAAATAGAGCAATGCTCACCCTTCTTCTCACGTTCTAATTCTTTCATGTAAACTGAAACAGGCTGACAGGCTTCCCTTAGATTCTGAAAAGCCTATACACGACTTATGTATCAAATAAAAAAATTCCTTCCCTCACATGGGGGCCTGACACTGCCTAGATGCTCTCACTCCCTTCCCCACTCCTCAGTGGGGTGGGAAAAGATCAGGAAGAGCAAAACCAAGTAAAGTCAGGAATCAAGATAAAGACAGCTTACTAGGTGAATGAAAGAACCACATCTCACCTTCATATTCTGCTACCACAGTTGTATTGCTTGCTGAGCATGATGCTGGATTGCATTGCATTTCCTTTGGTAACAGGGAAGTTCTGAGGCTGTGCAAGTGCCATTCAGGTGCAGCCAAAACATTGGGGTGTTATTAACAACTTTTTTTACCCACAAATAGAACACACAGCACCTACATTTTGGTACAAATGTTCGGGAAGAAGATAGTAGCCATTAGTCTTAGCTCTTGGTAATTCCAGACAAAACATCCTCACATACTTCTCAGTGCTTCTGATTTGAAACACTTAAAACTCTCCCTGTATACCATCAAGAATTTAGAGACTTCAAACAAAGCCATTTAAACATTCTTGAAGGAACTCATATGCACTAAAAAGCAAGGCTACAGAAGACACTAAGCCAAACTGCTCATTCCTATGCTGACACCACTGTTTACATTTGCGCTAGTGTATTATTTCACTGAAGCACTTCTTTTGTTAACAGCCCAATGACTTGAAGTGACAGAAGCAAAAGGCCAAACCATATAGTGTATACAGCTATAGCTTTGTTAGCTTATTTCCACATCACCTCAGTAGTTAACTAAACATCTGAAGAAATCTGTTACTGGCTGGATGCTTAATACAACCTCTCATCATAGAAGATCAGTAAGGATAAAACTAAATGCACACATCTTTAAAAACACTTGGAAGATGTTACAATCAAAATAAAAGAAAGCAGAATTTTTATTTTTGTCTTATCTTGGAAACACGACTTTAAAAAAAAGGAAGGAAACCTAACAATTTTCTTATGCATACATGTTCTAGCCAGAATCAACAGATAATTCATCTCATGTGTCAAAAAAAAATCCCAAGAGAAGCTATTCTCAATTCTATTAATACTATATGGCCAACATCACTCTCTGCGGATTCCTGTCCTGTTACTCATTCATCAAAAATAGACTACAAAAAATGTTTCTAGTTTGCTTCTCCATTGCACAGCTACAGATTTTTTACAGGAGTATGAAATGATCAAATAGGAGTTATAACACATTTTTATGGTTTTCAGAAACACAAGTTTTATATAAGGGAAAATAAATAAAAACAACCTAAAATCAAAAAATAATACAGTAAGTACCAAAATAGTTTTCAAATAAATATAAATTTGCAGATACACTGTATGAATAACAATGTGTTACTCCCTGCTTAGCTCCTAGGAGTCATTAGCATTAGTTAGAGTGCTATTGCTCATGGTAGATAACCTAAACATAAACTTGGAAATGGAAAATTTCATTCCTATTCTTTCTTATGACTAATTCTGTTGCTCTCCACTAGTTGAAACCTGAAATTCAATCTGGGACGAGTAAGTTTTATAAGTGTTAGGTATATAAACATTGCTGATAAGGAACACAGCAGTTGCCTCAGTAAGAGATGAAACCGTTCTCCCAAAAAACTTACAGGAGTGCATTGTCAAAAAGTAAATAAGAATTTAAAAAATTGGATAGAAATACCCCTATTATCATGATAAACTTATCTTGGTTTACCTGGCAGAATGGACCAGGGAGTGAAAAATATAGAAAAACAGTTTAGTGTACTGTCAGTCCTGCTTTCATGTCCTCTACTTCAACTGCGCTTGCCTCCAATGAAAACACTCTAAAAGTAAGATATTGACAGACCCTGCTAAATCTTTCAGAAATGGGATAAAATAGAAGAACTTGTGCAAAGGAAATAAAAGCTCATCCTGTGAAACTTTAAAACAAGATTAGGGCATACCCTTAAGAGACGCAGGGTGTTGCTGCTCTGGAAAGCAGGTGCTAGACTGAAAAGTCAACCCTGGAGTGTCACCACTTCAAGAACAGGAACATCACTGCCTGCTCTCCGCATAGGACAGCACATTGCAATTAAATGAACAACATTATACAATAGATTAGGTTCTTAAAAATTCAAACTAACTGGCTTCCTATTTGTTTGTATAACTTAAACAAAGCCAATTCCAAGGGTACCTTATGCTAGGGCACAAGGGTACTTACAGTGTAAAACATCCACATATATTCTTTTTAACATCCACATATATAAAAAACAGGATTGTATTCCACTGAAAAGTAGCTCATGTGATTTTTTTTCCCAGTATTTTGAGTATTTATATACATGATGCAAACGACAGTCATTTTATATATAGAATTCTGTTTTTAGTGTAATGGCCATTTTTTTTTCCTCAGGTGATTTATTCATCCATGTATTTCAAAACATCTTTTCTTAATAAATACATTTTAGCAGTTAACTGAAAAGGGAAGTCTGTTAGGAAGAAGAAAATAAACAGAAGTATTTATAGATTACTCATAGTAGTTGCTTCTCAGTAGAGAGCTGCTGGAAAACTACTTGATTTCTGCACGTTTCAGTTTCTGAAACTATTTTCTCTGCAACTCCCGGAGTAAAGAACTCTGAAGATGTGGTAATGTTATGCAAAAGGTCACTACATCCAAAGAATAGCTGTTTGTTTTGACTAATAAAGAAAAGGAGATCCTGCACTGTGATGTGACCATAAATAGGTACAGCATACTCCTTACATAGACAAAACTCAGATTTCAGCGGGAGTTCTGCCACGTTTAATACAGGATAATACTGCTCTTTCACAGGCAAAACCAAGGCGGAAATAAATAGAGCACAGGCAAATCCCACAGGATGTCCACACAATTGTTCCACACCCAGAAGGGAAGGAATCTAATGTGAAGCAGTTTTAGTGATATTGCTGCTGAATGACTAATAGTTCAAAATATCCAGTTCCCTACTGGCTCCACTTGGAAAAGCAGCCAAGAAAATATTCTTACACATCAAGATGAGCGTGAGAATTTTTGTTTTGTGGGTTTAGGAGAGGAAATACAAGAAAAAACTTCACAGAAAACTAGTGTATTTTGAATTTGTATTGCCTGTCAGGGAAAGGGGGTGGTGGTGTTCAGCCTCTTCAACAGATATCTTCAAATATTCACCAGCAGAAGCACAAAAAAAAAAAAAAAGCTGTGTAAGGCTCTGGGAGTTAAATGACCTCTGCTTAATGCACCAACTAGATGTTCAGTGTCAGGAATCCTTCTAATCCCTCCACAGATCCATGAGGTGGGATCCACAGCAAAATATCCTGCTGATCCTACTTTTGAGTTTGGTTGTCTGCCGCCAGTAGAAGTATGATCTTGACTCTAACCGCAGCAGCCTCAGTTCCTGTTTGCCTACTATTTAGTCCACATTCAATTACAGCTCTGCTACTGAGACAAGCCTCTATACAGACACTTTCCACACCTCAGAGAGTATAAGTTCATTTGGAAAGTATTACTACAAATAATCCTAATGAAATAGTTCAGCATTAAATCTCAGCCTTCTCAATAAAGTTTCTGAAATTAATCATTGAAGTCAATAAAAAGAAGTTATGTGGTTTGTTCATTATAATTACTTTATAATTAAACTTCCTGGCAGTGACATTAGAGAGGAAGTAAATGTTTTTAATCAGTTAAGATGATAGTTTAAAGATCTTAGTTCCATCTTGAACTCCATCATGTACTGATTGCCTAATTTATTTTGTCAATATGTGCACAGTGACATTAAAAGTTCTATAAATTAGCTTTTAGAAACACTTTGGGGACAAAATCATGCAATGGCTCCCAGATCACTCTCAAAATCTGATATTCAAAACTTACTGATCAAAAAGTGAAAAAGCAAAATAGAGAAAAACGATCACAGGTAACCACTTGAACTAAACCTACTGAAGAAAAAAATCTGAATACAATGGCCATTTATGATACTACTCATTTAAAAAACAGTTATTGTGCTGGATCTTGTATGTATATAATCTGGTTTTAAAACCTAAAATCCTTCTCAGATTCTAGAAGAGCATCATCACAGCAGCATCCATCACTCACAGCAGCTTTATAAAGCATGAAATCAGCAAAACAGTGGCTTCTTTTTCCAATAGCACATTACCTTCTTTTTAACCTAGAAAGTGCATAATGGACAGAAAAAAAGTTTTAAAAATTATCTCAGAATGCAGTTAACTGATCAGTAGAGACTATCTGATCAATAGCAACTCTGGAAGACTATGTACAGCTCATAACGTTTCTTTCATTAAAAGAGAAGGAAGAACAGGAGTAAGAATTTCAGTGCAGGGCTGTGATTGTAGCCAAACTGACCTGTTACTAGATAAAACTCTAATATAACTTTATACTGCATTAGAAATAAAGAATTTGGCCTCATTAGATCAGAAGTCAAAGAAAATTTATCTTCTGCCTTTAGAAAGTGCTTAACACCATATGCTTTACCGGTTAATGAAGGAAAAATTTGACAGTTTGATGCACATTAAAAGGAATACGGACAACACTTTTCAAACCTTGAGCCTGGACTGTTCAGCATAGGATATGCTGAACATATTTCTCTATGTGTTCAACATGTCAGGTTGGAATCATGAACCTTACTGATTATTACATATGAAACGATTTTGCCCAAAATTCACCATATCTCCATATTTGAATATAATTTTAGGTTCATTAAATCAAAGCTCTTGATATAAATTTAAATTTACTGTGGAGTTTAAACCACAGATTCAACAATTGCACAAATCTACGCAATCGTATCAGATGGCACTGATAGGTATAATCTAAAATACACTTAATCCAAATTTTCCACAATTCAGATGGCAGAGCTTTTGCTGCCTCATTCAGAGAGACAATATAGGTACTAATACTTTTTTTAAGACAAAGGACCTTGAATTTGGCCAGTTAAAGACTGCACATTCTGAACTACCATTCACACTGGATAATTTTACCCAGATTTTAGCAGATAGAAATTTAAAATGTTGTTTATAAACTGGAAGCAATCTCAGACAGGTTTATATACACATACAAATGACCATAACTATGTACTACAGACATTTTGAATACTTGAAAATTCAACACAATCATGGCCCATAAACAGCTAGTTTAAATGTCTAAAGAAATGGAGTAACTCAGTAATAAAGTAACAGTTTTCTGAAGGATTCCTTAATATCACAGGCAATAGATTTTTTTTTTCCAGTGACAGAAGTGCATCACGGAGGGAATGCAGCAGTTAATCTATGAGACATAGCAAAATATCCTGAAGAATAATTTATGCCTAAGCTTTACACACATACTACACTGGAATAACAGTTCAAACATCCCTTCTAAACTTATCTCTGCTGCTGTAACAGTAAGAACAGCTACACAATCACTAACTGGTGTACAAGCCAATAGGCTTTACTTTATGTATACAATTACTTACACGTATTTTAAGACAACTTCCTACACCCCACAAACAGCAAATTTCAAGGAAATCAAGTTGAATATTACCATACTGTCATAATTTGATGTACAAACACATTGCATTATCATCATCTTTTGAATGATTTTCAGCCATAGAACTATCTACTTTCAGGCACAGACCTACATGTAGTAGTTACAAAGACATTGGAGACTTCATCTGAAAGTTTTTTTTAATTATGGGGTTTAAAAGAAAAATATCCGCTTAAAGCATGGATACATCTTTTTTCTAATAAGTGGTTTCATTAACATCTTCAGTGATTCTTATCAACGTTTTGGAATTGCCAAAGCATCTTGCCAAATTCAAAAGGAGAAAGATTGCTCCAAATCCTAGATACTTTATGAAGGAGCTCAGTACTTTCAAATCTGCCAGGCTTCATTATTTACAGGGTTGCTTCCTTACACTGATGCTGTTTAGATTGTATTTTTTATCTTCACAATTGTTTCCCAAAGAAGACATGTAGCACTTTCATTATACACTGAATTCAGACTATTTTTAAGATCAGCTTATCACAAAATGATGATAATTTTTTTTAGATAAAAGCGCAATTGGAAAAGTTATTGTGCAAATGCATTTGTTTGCAGCAGAGCTGGCTAAATGAGTGGCCAGCATTTATTACCAAACAAACCTGCCATAAATGCAGTCCATTACATCAATATGGGAAATACCATACTCCTTTTGACATTAATCTTTTTTTCTGCCTGCTAGGAATTCTAGTTATGATTTCATTGTGCTGAAGACAGACCAGTCTTTTCCATACACTTACCCTCTGACAGCATGAATAAGTCTCAGTGATGGATAGGCAGTTCGCACTTTCAATTTATTCTTAAGGATTAATGCATTAACCCACTCCACGTGCTTCTCTCCACCTTTGACCATGAAAGCTGGGATCCAAAGGACACTGTCATTCAGCATGGACAGTCTATGCACAAATTTTTCTCTGTCACTCTCATTCCGAAAGCCTCCAAAAGCTCTTTGTACAACTGAAGGGTTCATGGTAATAAAATCAGATTTAGTTCCCACATCGGCAGCATACTCCACCACAGGGGCTAGATTGCACCTGAAGAGGAAGAAATTAATGGAAAAATGAAAACAAATATGAAATATTAACTCAGAAAAATGAGTGCATGAAGGGAAACCTAAAAAGGAACATGAAAGCCCAATTCAATTTAATGTGAGAAAAAATATCAATATAGAAGGTGTGATAATACATAGTATTTTACTCAAGTTGGACAAGGATCGGACAAATTTTTAAAAACATTAAGCGTACAGAATGCTGTGAGAAAAAAATACTTCTCTTGGCATCATTTGGAAGCCATATCATTATTCTCTAGAATGCATCAACATCTAAAGCAGCACTTGTGAGTAATATGCTTTCTTAAACCTATCACCTTTCATTATTTGTTTACCGTCATGTTGCCAACAGCTCTCACACAAAGAAAGCTCTCACACAAAGAAAGCCATGCTAACAAAATAAGGCATATTTTATGCAATTTAGTCCATGCATTTTTATTTTACTTTATTTACAACACAGTATTTATATAATATTTACAAATGATCTTTACCCCATCTTTAAATGAATTTTTTGTATTTTTGGTTTTGGTATTATCACTGCAGTTGGGAAGATGTTTAGAAATTTAGTATTTTCATTTGACTTAGAACTGCAATTTTTGGAAAGAAGTATTAGACTGTCAGTTTTTCATTCATATCTCATTTTCAAACCTTCTTTAATTTTTCAGTAGGTTTGTGCCTTTTTCCTAGGGGTGAAAAGTTCTCATTATGCCATTGTTTGGCAGATTTTTACCTCAATTACATAAATACATACATATTAATCCCACATATGTGTTGAATGCAGGTGACAAAATTCAGAAATTAGCTGTGACTTCAGCAACCAATATACTGTGACAGAAACAAATAATTTCCACAACAACCTCAATGAATTAGCCTGTAGCTGGTATGCCCCAAAAATATACCCTAACACAGCAGTATTTTAATAACTTAACAGACTGCTCTATTTGAGGCAAAGGATGGTAAGAAGCAATGTCGGAACAGGCTCCTCCAAAACATTTGCACATTATCACACTCCTAATATAAACAGTATTCCATTAATTTTGCAATTTTTTATCCACTAGTTTCTTCTAATGCCAGATGTCCAATGACATAAAAATAAGTCAGCATTACTTAACACCAACTGATGACCTAGTGCTGTCTGATAATACTAATACCCAGAAAAAAATGTTCATTATGCAATTATCAGGTTAAGAAGTGGTCCTACAGAAAGATGTTCTGAAGACTATAAAGCAACTATATAAAGACTATTCCTAGGAGATAAAGAAGTCAAGGTTTCTGATAACATGTGGGCAGATGCAGGCTAAGGAAATAGATTTACATTCTTCTTTATCTTTATACATCTATTCCATAAACCATTTGCATGCATTTCAGACTGCTAAGAGTCATATTTTCTAGAAAATTGTTAGGGCATAAGAAAAACTCCCACTGAATTTAACACTGGCTTTGTAAATTTCTTCCGAAAACCTTAATGCATGAACTTACAACCTGCTACTATTAAAAGTTTTAAAAATGTAAAAATAAATGTGATAAAATAATCAAACCAAGTACTTAAAACCAACCGATCAAACTGACTGAATTATCTGCTCCTCTTTTAAGGGCAGACTGCATAACATAATGAGGGATTTGTATAGTGGGTTTGTTTTAGTAGTCACATATACACACGTGATGAAATCTATTACTGAAAAATGTAAGACAGATCTTGACATTGCAAATCCTGTTTTCTCTGAGTCCAACTTTAAGAAACAGACCATGTAGGCATGAACATCACCATGTCTAAAAAGCTGTATGCCATATGCATGCATTGCATGTAATTACTGTTAGATCAGCAACTCAAATATGTATTTTAGAAAGGTATACAGTGTAAGCAATATAAGTTTGTAACTTATTGCATACTCATTTTTCAAGTATAACTTGAGAAATTAATGAGCAATCCAAATAAACCCAGTCACAATAGAACTGCAATTCTTTACCACTCTTAGAGTAAAATTTCTTGCTTATTACTAGTCTGAATCTATGTTCCTTCACTTTAAAATTATTGCACCTTGTCCTGGTGCAACAGGCTGGGCTAAAAAGTTTATCTCTATACTTCTTATATGCTTCACGGTTAATAAAACTGGCTATTGTGTATTTGTATATAGACCTGAGTGTATGTATATAGCTTTTACCTGTTTTGGAACTTTTACCTTAACCTCTAACACATCTTTATGCCATGCCATAGTTTCATACTGCTGTTGAAATTTTTAAGTTTATTTTGTTAGAAGATGTTGGTGATCTCCCACGAATTCTCATGATTCTTTCAAGAAAACTTCACATTCAGAGGCAAACATACATATAATATTCTTTTAAGTGAAACTAAGAAGCCTATTAACTGAACAACTTTTAAATAATCAAAGCAATATTCTTTCCTTGTTGTATTTTTTAATTCTAACTAATTTGCCATAAGGCACAGATGCTAAATATAATCACAACAAAGATGAGGTAGTGAAAGTGTTTCTGCACCAAAAGCATTACATGCCTAGGGATTTATTCACCATAAATGGAATCATACTGTTACTGAGTTTTTTAAGGAAGAATATATAAAAGATTGTTATTTACTGAATTTCCTCTTTCTCACATGAATGCATATGCACAAACTTCTTGCAACATACCATCATTTTCCATTCATTCTAAAAACAACCTCTGTGCTGTCCTTATGTTAGCATGCAAGTAAGCAGGCAACAGGTGAAAGCTGAGCAAGACAAACTTACTTTTACTGAGAATAAAAGAACAGTAATGAAGAGTCAGATTGAGCGTTGAAGATTGACTTAATTAAGCAAATAGCTAAAAATTTCAGTATTGATAAAATATCACATTATAAAAAGGTTTGTAAATTTCCTAGATCTCCTTCCCCTGAGCAAGCTATTGACCGTTTTCAGACAAAAAAGATTGAATATTCTCCCAGAAAAAAAAAATTGTCTAAAATGATGGTTTTCATGGGTTCCTTCGCTAGTTTTTCCCATAAAAATTCAAATTCAGTATATTATTTGAAACAAAGAATCTCATGGGTATTTTTTTCAGTATAAAAGCATATAATCAGAAGCTCTACCTACTACTTCTTTCCCTTGCACAAAACTAGCAAATAATTAGTTCTTATTTGTTCCCTTATGTCCCAGTTTAGGGCAAATCTGGAAGAAAATCTCCAAAGGGGGCCAGAAAGCAAACCCACACAGCCCCTCCCCCTAGCCACTTCGGCAAGGATCCTCAGAGACAAGTGGAAAGAACCTGTTTATTTAACAGGCAGAACACCCCCCAGCACACAAAGGGAACAATACCGGATGACAGCACTCTTTCACTACTCTGAAAAAGATGACAAATTCAGAAAGTCTCTCCTGGGAGTGGCTGCTCTGTTATCGGTCCCTCCGCGGCGCTGGGGTAGCTGCTGCAAGCCACAAAGTGCAAACTCTCAGTGTTTCCCAGGTCCCACTCTGGAGCAGGCTTGAGTGGTTCCAAGAAAGGGGAAGAAAAACAACCCAGAGAAAAATTCGGACTGCTTAGCTAAACTAACTAATGAGCAGAAGCAAAAGCAAGAGCAAAGCAGGAGCAAAGAAGGAGCAAAGCAGGAGCAAAGCAAAAGCAAAGCAATAAGCAAGAGCTGCCCTATGTGTCGGCCCTGTCTCTGTGTCCCGCAGACTGCTGGGGGAGTGAGCAGGCTGATAACAAAATAAAACAACTTCACTCTTCAGAGCCAGTCTTGAAGGCACAGAACATAATATCCAGCATAAACAGAACACATGACTGGGGATACAAGCATCACCCTAGGATGCCTTACTTCTTCTAAGCACTATCTATGGCAGAAGTATTTAGAAAATGGTCTAATGAGACAAAGATTGATACATTTTAGAGAGGGGGTTAGAAAAAGACCTAAATGTATGGGAAACATTCATAATTCATGTGATTGCTAGTATCATAGCCACTAATATCCATGGTACCTCAAATTAATGCTGCAGTGCCTGTTCTTCCCATGACATCAGACCAGACCATAGACAAAACCTCTGCACAGATATTTCAACAAGGTGGCTACTCTAAACATAGTATTAAACATCAATTATATATTTAGGAAATTTCTAAGCTTACAGAGGCACATAACTTACAAAAATACTATGTACAACCATACTACTAAAAGGCAAATATACCTATAAAATATTCCCCGTAAAAATACAGGGGTTCCCACACATGAGCTTTCAATGTGATAACAGAGGATTTTCAACTGAAAAATGCACTGCAATGCTCTCACTAAAAAGAGCTCTGGGATATAAAAGGGAAAAATTAGAAAATGTTTGAAATATTATGTAGTATTAGAGCACGCATAAAACAACTGAGATACTAAGACACTCAGACCAAAAAGTCTCAGTGATGGAAAACCTGCTTCTTCCACAAACACCTGTAGAATGTATTAGTTACAGTAGGCTAAGTTAAGAAAAAAAAGTGGAGAAAAAACTGTTAATGGCTGAACTTGTATGCCATGAGAAAAAAATGAAGAATGGAGTAGGTGCTCCTATACCACACTTTCACCAAACTGGGTGATCATCCCTGGGTTTACTGTCTCATCTTTATGGCCCAAACATTCATAACATCACAGTCTTTTAGAAAGCAGATCTCAAAAAGAAAATAATGCAATCAAAATCATAAAAATATGCTCAAATGAGAAGTCAGTTATTCTTCAGAGATTCAATTCAACTTGCTTTGTCATTAATAAGTATACAGATCATTTATATGAATACAAAGGTCCAGCACACAGTATTCATAGACAATATTTCAAGTTACTTTTAAATAAAAGCCATTGAAATTTCATTGCGTAAAATGGCTATCATTTCCATTTTATCTGACATTGAGAACCAAAAGAAAACTTTACCTACAGTGGAATAATGCAAGAAATGGCATGAATCTGTAGACTTCTTAATCCTCTAACAATTGGTGGACTTGAGGATTACAAGCTGAAATAAGTACTTTAAAACACTATAAAGCCATGGGACAGAAGTGCTTTATACGATGCTTTGTTTCATTAATATCTTCTCTTGTAGATCTAAGCCAAAAATATCAGTTGCACAGAAATAAACACATAATTCTGAGTAGACAAAAACGAAAACCAGATTGTTGCTGGCAGATATATTAAAGCTTTCTGAAACATAAGGCATTACACTAGATTAGTGTCAATAACACATACTCCTTCTTGAGTATCCTGCAAGATTCATATCCAAATTCTTGTAAGAATCAAAATAGTAATCTTGAGTTCAGTGGTTCATGCCATTTTTAGAAAATAATTGGACATGAAAGAAAAATTAAAGGCTCGAGCAAGCAGAAGAGGAAAAAAAGAGTTCAAGACTGAAGAGAACCTCACAGCTGGACTACACTCAGTCTACATGCAAGAAGCACACTGCCCTAATATTTGGGTGCACATAGCACATCTTTTGACACGGTTCTCCAAATAAAAGTGTGCAGCAATGCTGTGGTAACTCTCACACATTCCCAGAAAAAGAGGAATTTACAAAAAACAACATGCACCAACTTCCTATTTCCCCCAACAAATACAATTATTAGTAAAGTGTATGGATTCTCATATGTCCTGCATACTTCCGTGGCTACTGAAAAAACCTAAAATTGCTTAAAATTAACCATAGGAATCTGAAGTAAAAGTGAATCCTCTAACATACCCACTTCATCTCTGTTCTTATCCATGGTACGATAGAGGATGTTTCATGAGAACTGCAAGGTTAGAGGCTCAGGTACAGTACTGCAGATTCTATTCACATACAACAATCATGAGGGGTTTTTAGTATGTGCCATGTAAAATATTGACCTGATACACCGTTTCACAACACAAGTTCACAAAAATACTGAATCTATTACTTCAGTATGGAGATGGTTTTTGTAACATCACCTGCTAAAAAACTTCATTAATTCC